>PVIR01008882.1:20942-55417 GCA_004026965.1 Petromus typicus | reverse complement strand
ACACACACACACACACACACACACACACACACACACACACACACACACACACTATTAAAGAAAGACCAGGGATGTAAGTCAGTACTTACTGGGTTAAATACCCAGTAACACACACACACACACACACACACACACACACCAAAATTCATGCAAGTAATAGATAAATCTTCCCAACAATGAAAAACTTGATCTCAGCGTACTAGTTATCGAATTAATTTTGTTCCTAACTATTCAGATGGTAAATATATGCCTTAAAAGAAAGCTTCATATTATATTAATAATTATATTTGGTAATAGTATAATTAATGAATAAACTAGTATATTCAAATATATACTGTATCTGATATGGAGAAATTCCAGAAATACATTCAAAATCTATTTTCTATACTTTTCTTTCAGAATAAATAAATGATAGAAAAGAAAAACATACTCAACCTTTCCGTTTTGGATTCATTGTCAGCTTTGTACTGTTCAAAATCTCGGCTAAGAGACTGTAGGTTTTCCTGAAGTCTCTTTTCACGTTCTACACTTCCTTGATAAAATGTCATCTCTTTTTCCATTGCTTTCACTTTTTCTTCCATAGCTTTAAATTCATGAAGAATTAGATAGCTGACTCCACAGTAGTTACAAACCTTTTCTTCAGGAGACATCTAGGAAACAGAACACACATTTATTAAAATGATTTTTTTAATTATGAAAAATAAAGTCCACCTGAAGATGTCATTGCGACTCTGCTAGTTGAATGAAGTAAATTTATGGTGTACTCTGTCACAGAGTAATAACTATGACATTGCATACATCTGGAGAAAGTTTTAAAAACTGGCCTATTGACTATGACCCAAGATCTTAAAACTAGCATAGGATCTCTCAGTCATTATTTCTTGACAATATCTCTAAGAAAGATTTACTCTTGAAATATTTTCCATAAAATAAAACTGAAAATGATGAAAACATCTTTATAATTCTTATTTTAAGATGAGTTTTCCATAAAGTTGGAAGAAATCATTAGCCTTTCACTGCCAAATATTCCAGGATCCTGGAGATGCTCCTTGGCTTTTTCAGATCTTATTTTCCTCATTTATAAAATAATGACACTGAACCAAATGAACTCTAAGTTCTTACTCTGTCTTGACATTTCATAACTTTTACAGAATTCAGTATTCTGTCACAAACATAAAAAACATGTTTAACTTCATCTCTTCTCCCCAGATCAGCTCTTTTCCACTTAACAGGTATGGCTAGACCCATTTCACAGCTTTAAAAACAAAGACTACTATAATTAAAAAACAGCTGCTATTTGGCAAAGTTGAGGTTAAAATACAGGTCTATTTAAAACCAGCATCTAGCTCTTTAATCATCTGTGTTCTACATCTTTTTTCGGAGAAAATGTGCCTGTGGCTCTGGCCAACACAGGAGCAGTGACAAATGGAATCTCAACAAATTCATAAAAGAGATGGCTCATTTTTCTGTCCCAAGTATAAATATCCTCAAGTAGCCTCTGCTTTTTTTGCTTTTCCCAAAGAGTGATAGTACTGTATTTATCACTTACAAATGTTGACTAAAACAAACAAAAATACTGTATAAAATACATTTTTGCTCATTTTAACATTAATAATAAAATTTTTATATTTAAATACAGTAGTAATTAATGTATCAATCTTCTAATTGCTATTAACACCACTATTTGTAGATTTATAAAACTTCATGTTTCAAAGAAACATAATCTGGTTCAAGTTCTGGGTGGATACATGTAGTCTATTCCATCCTAGCTATACTGTTCAGCTTCTATTTTAATATCTCAAAGAATAGGAAACTACTCCACAGATTACTCTATTCCATCTTTGTCAATTTTGTCTCACAGGAAATTTGATCCTTACAAGTTACTTTATCTGTATAACTCTTTGACTTGAATGTTGAATATAAGAGTGTTGAGGCTACAACTTCTGATCACATCATATTTCCTTGATTGATACCAATCCATTATTTTGCACATTTCAAGTACAACTTTCATCTGATTATTAAACAACCCAGTTATCTTAATACACACCCTAAAATTATATACTCTTTTGAAATATAACGACAAACTTGATCAAATATCTTCTTTAAAATCCACGTACTCTATGCCTAATATCCATCCTAGATAGAGTAAACCAAAAGAAAATGAAATGGCAAGGCTGCACATTCCTTCTTAATGTACCAAAGTCAGTCCAGGATTTATTCTTTTGCTAATTTATCTGCAAAAACCACCCTTTAGTAGTATATTCTAAAACCATGTCTGGAATTGAAATTAAGCTTACTGGTTTTAATTTATAGGCACTTCATAATGGAACAGTTTCCTCTTTCTACAAGTCCTCAAAGATACTGAGAATGGCTCTGTGATTCCAATCAAAGACACTGTCAGACCCCATGAAAATAATTCATCCAGGTCACACGACTTGAACTAATTCTACTCAGATGGACATTTCTTACAGTCCCTCTGCTCATCTTGAGTTTTGGTTCCTCTTTGTCAGTTGAAAACTGTATCACATACTCAAAGACATTTTCATCCTTAACCTTTGCTTATTATTCTTAGTTCTTGTCCTGTTCCTGGCAAAATATTCTATCCTTATTAAAAGAAAATTCCTGTTTAGTAGAGTATGTGTAACACAATACACAAAACAGAAATACTATAAACTATTAGAATAAATAATATTTATCATAGCAATCAAGGGAATAAAAACCTGAAATTAGTAAAGCAACATATTTTGGAGAAGAGATTTTACAGAGTTTCAGCAAAGACACAGAAAACATGATGTTCATTATGATGTAGGAAACAAAACAATAAAATTATAAAATAATGGGTCCACATAAGTGATCTCCAGATGTCTTCTGGTATAACTCAAATCCCAATGATCTATGTTAAATAAGCAGATTGCACACAAGTTTTCAATATTATTAAAGAACAAATAATTTTCGGTAGGCAAAATTGCAATATCAAAAAAATGTAACAACCTTTTCAAATTTCTAGTGTCTGGACTGGCTAATTACTTCAGATTTTTTTTGAAACTTGATAAAACATGAAATACTGTAATTATGCTCCCAAATAAAGCAAATAAAGGATTTTTTTGTGAAATGTAATTTGTGCTTCATTTTATAAGTTGGTGTTATATCATCTCATTTTGAAAGTAAAATAATGACATGCTACCATTCTTCATAAAAGGGTATACACTTTGGAGGAGCCTTAATAAATGCAGTACATTAAACAAACGCAAAGCCATTTGTAAAGAAATTATTTAAAAAAACTTCTAAAGTGTACTGTTTATGCTTCTGAAATTAGTTATTTAATATAAAAGCCATATAAACTTTTTAAAAGGTTAAATTAGTTTTCAGCTCTTTTTCAGAGTTCCTGATTTTACTTTAAAAGAGGCACTTCATCGTTTGATGCTACCCAAGACATTCTCTGCTCCAAAAACTGTGTCTCTACTCTTTCACCCATCCCACGCTTTCTGTGCTTCCACAAAGAGAAAAGAAACAAAGTTTGAGTCATTCATACTCAAATGGACATACCTTGAGAACATACTCATAAGTGAAATGAATAGGACAGATGTGTAAATACTGTACCTTTTCTCTATGGGAAACTGAAAATGTAAATGAGCTCTAAAATGTATAATAGATATTGTAAAATAGAATATACTCAAAAGGAAATGGAGTAGGAGTAAGTAATGAAGGAAAAGAAAAAATTGTGATGGTAAAAAAAGGGAAACAAAGCTTATGAATATAGGGGAGTGGGGTTGCAGGGTGGGCTGGGGAATGGGAAAAAATGAGAATCAAGTCATGTCATATACTGCTACAAACTGTCGGTGCTGAGTATGATCATGATATGTATATAAAATGTATCACAATAAAATAAAAATAATAATAGAAACCTATTAAGTCAGCCACAAAAAAGAGAAAAACCCTGATAAACAATTCAACAAAGCCAAGAATGACAGCAATATAAAATGTTAACCATGTTAAGCAGTTTTACATTTTAAAAAGTATCTTTGCTCCAAGAGAGTGTTTAATAGGTATATTTCATGGAGATTGGGAGAAAATTTTTGTGATAGAACAGTGGATCCATCAAGCCATTAATATGTATGTATCACCCGACCACTTCAGGAAGTCAGCAGGCTCTTTCTTCTTTATTGAGTCAACTTGTTGCACTACCAATTTAAAAAATAACTTCATACAAAGCAGCCACAAAAGTACAGCTACATTATACTTAATACTGAAAGACTGAGTGCTCTCACCCTAAAACTGGGGGGAAAGTCCTTTACAATAAGGTAGGAAGAGGAAAGAAAATGTATACATATTAGAAGAAACAAAATTGTCCATATTTGAAATGACATGATTATCTACAAAGAAAATCCCAAGGACTCCATGATAAAACTCTAAATGAGTAAAGTTCTGTAAATGTTGCATGACTCAAAATACACACAGACAAATCAACTGCATGCACTTTTGGGGAGCACTGAAATTAACATCCTGGACTTGTAGTTCAGTGATAAAGTACTTGTCAAGCATGTGTAAGGCCCGAGATCTGATCACTAATAAAACACACACAGACACATATACAAACTTCAAAAAAATTAAATTACTTAGGTATATATCTACCAGAATACATATAGGGTTTACTGCTGAAAACTACAAAATGATGAATTAAATTGAATAACATCTAAATAAAGCAAAAGACACAGTAGGTTTATGAGTAGGAAGACTCAAAATAGTAAAGATATCAATTCTACCTAAATTAATAAATGGGTGTAATTCAACTTCTATCAAAGTCTCAGAAAGATACTTTGTAGAAGTAGTCAACATTATTCTTAAATTTATTCAAAAAGCCAAAGGGACTAGAACAGCTAAAACTAATACAAAAAATAAGAATAAAATGAAAAAAAATCACTCTAATTTCAGGACATATTACATTGCCACGGAAATCAAGATTGTGTAGTGCCAGTAGAAGGAAAGGTACATGGATCAATGGATCAGAATAACCTAGAAACAGACCTATATAAATACACCAAATTTATTTTTTACAAAGATACAAAAAGAGTTCAATAAAAGAGATAGCTTTATCAACAAATGTTGCAATTGACTAGAAACGTTGCAATTGATTAGTCACAGGTTTTTTAAAAAAGAACTTTAACCTAAACTTTATACCATATACAAAGCATATTCAAATGTATTATGGACTTAAGTGTAAAACATCTGATTTTACGGCTGAGTACAGAAGCTCCCATCTATAACCCTAGCTACGATGACATTAAGACAGGAGGATTGCAAGTTAAAGGCCAGGCAGGATGACTGAGAGAAACCTGGTCTCAAAATAAAACAAAAAGGGGGAAATAGCTCATTACAAGGCACAGTATAGCAGAATATATGACAATAGCAGAATATATGTGTGAGACAGATAGAAACATGAGTTCTATCTATGGGTTCAACATGAGTATAGCAGAATATATTTGTGAGATAGTTAGAAATACAGATATAGACATACATGTAGATATTAGGAGAAAAATTAGGAGGAAAAACTTCAGGATCTAAACTAATCAGAGAATTCTTATATTTGGTGACATAAGTATGATCCATAAAAGGAATATTTGATAGCCTGGACTTCAAATAATTTTGCTCTGAAATAAAAGAAAACAAGGGTTGGGGATTTAGCTCAGTGATTCCAGCATCTGTGTTGCAAACGCAAGGTCCTGAGTTCAATCCCTGGTAACCACATACAACAGTGCCAGGCATGGTGACTCATGCCCATCAGCAATCAGTACCACATATCACAATGCCATGTGTGGTGGCTCACGCCTGTAATCCCAACACTTGGGAGGCAGAAACAGAAGGATTACTGTGAGTTCGAGGCTTGCCCGGGCTATACAGTGAGCTCAGGGCTGGCCTGAACTACAAAAGCAAGACCCTGTCTAAAACAAACAAACAAACAAAAGCCACGAAGATGAATGAGATGGTATATTCAACTATATATCTGGTCAAAACCTAATACATAAGGATTTCTCAAAACTCAACAGCTAAAATGAGCAAAAGACATGAAGAAGATAGTCACATAAGAGGATATACAAATGTTTAATGAGCATATGAAAAGATGTTCAACAATACCACTAGCTGTTAGGAAAATACAAATTAAAACCATAATGAGACAGCTACACATACTATGTAGTGATAATATTAAATGCTATTAAACTGATGAAACTGAATCACTCATATATTGCAGGTGTGACTATAAACTGATACAGTCACTCTAAAAAACAATTCAGCAATGTCTTAAAGTACTAATCATGTAACTATCATATAGCCTAGCAATTAAAGTCTTAAGAATTTATCCTAGGAAAATGAAAACATATGTTCAAATAAATGAATATTTATAGCAGTATTATATGTAATAGCCAAACACTGGAAAAAAGCCAGGTGTGGCAGTGCACACCTATAATCCCAGAATTTAGAAGGCTGAGGCAGGAGGTTGCACTAAGTTCCAGGACAGCGTGGGTTACATAATGAGTTCAAGGTCAGCCTGGACTATATACTGAGACCCTACCTGAAAAATCCAAAACAAAACAAAAACTGGGGAAAAAACCCAAAAGCTCTTAAACAGGCAAATGATTAAACAAATGGGTATATCTGTGGAATACTACTCAGCAATAAAAATGAATAACCTTTTCTAAAATGTCATTTAACTTATTTTAAGACAATCTGTATTTTTATGAGATATAATGAATACACTCATCATGGGCGATTAATACCCTCACATATAGCATCTTGATCCTTTTTATTCCCCTCCCCTCCCTCAAACCAACTGCTAGAACAAAGTTCCAGAGAATTCCAGTGAAAATATCTAATCCCAAAACGTTATACACTGCATAATTCCATAACTTAACATTCTTAAAATAACAAATCATTGAAGACCAGATGGATGGTTGCAAAGGTCATGAGCTGGAAAGAGGAATGAGGAACAGGACAATGTGAGGGACCCTGGTTCTGCATCTCGACTGTGTTAACTTTCAGGGTCCTTATATCCTTGTTATGCCACTGTACTTCAACTTTGCCAAACGTCACCCCAGGGAAAGCTAGATAAAGGATACATGAAATATTTCAGTATTATTTCTAACAATGGCACATGAGTCCACAGTTATCTCAAAACAGTAAGTTTAACTTCAAATAGAAATAAATCAATGTGGATTAGAATACAGATTAATCCAGAAAGATACTTTATTGAGCAATATCAGAAATGCTGGCTTCCTAACATGCAAGATATACAGGATGCACTCGTCTAACTAAGTATGTTTCAAAGGATATTTTTTCCACTATTAGGAAAAACTAACTTGAGAAAACTCTGTGAACTTCTGTGGCCACTCATCAAAATATTTTTATTACAAATTGACAAATGTAGACTTTTCAAGATTCATAGTAATATTCTGAAAAAAAAAAAAACTACTTTTCCCAATGAATTCTTTGGATCACAATATTAAGTGAACCAAATCATAAATTATATAGCCGTAAATTATATAGCTTCCTATGTCTTTCATCAGATGGTTTATAAACTGCAATTGTTTGAAAACACCCCTTCCCAACACACACTTATTTATTATTTATCATTACTTTCCAGGATGCTAGGGCTAACATTTCTACAACCATTTTCTTTTTTCCTTTTCTGCTACTCTAACTCAACACAAAATCTGAACCTAGCCACAGTGGCCCAAAATGACCTGGAAAATTAAGTTTATTTTTTCTGGCAGTGGCAATCTGTGCTTGGAAATATAAAACTGTTATTCTGAATAAATTTCAAAGTTCCAAAGTACTAAAATTACTTTACTGAAACAGGACAAAATGAGCTGTTACTGCTGAGGAAAGGGATTGTTATCCCAGAAAGAACAGTGTGCTCTCCAGCCCTTGCATTGCTACTTTGTTTTGCAAAATAAACAATTCTGATCTCTTTATTTCACTCTGTGTCCCGTGGTAACAAAGTTCTACTGAAGCTAAAATCCTATGACAAGTCTTCACTTTGTCACCATTCGAAAAAAAATATCAAAACTAATTTTTCCACTAGTTTGTAGCTGTTGTTTTGATATTTCCATATGTTCCCTCGCAAAAACAAGGAAAGGAAAAAAAAAAGTTCACTGAGTTTTTTTTTCTAGACATTTGGTATGTTTCTAAAATGGACTGATATGTGTGAGGGGAAGAGGTATAGAATTATTACTTTGCTGATCTATAAATGTTGTCTTCATTTTAAACTATGTCAAAAAAAAAATCCTCAACACACAACTGTACTGCCTTCTGTTTCAGGATGCCATGAAAATCCTGGCACCACTGTCAGCTGTCATCGGAGAGAGGGGGAAGTCAATTTAGCAGAGGAAAAGTAGCTTTAGAAATACTGTCCAATTACATATCTAAGTAAAATGCTGAGCCCCAGAGATGACGAAAGGTGTCTTTCTGGCCCGAGGAGTAATGTATATCCTGTGCTTAGTCAAAAACAGTGATGAAGCTGGAAGTAGCCACCCACACCTACAATCCAAGCCCCCAGAGGTGCAGACAGGAGGACTGCTTGGAGTTTGAGGACAACCTTAGCTACACAATGAGTTCTACCTGAGTGAGAAACTGTCTTGAAAAAAAATAACATGTGACAAAAGGAAAACAAAGTGTAGCACTGTGGTACAGACCTGTAATCCTCGCACTCTGGGAAGCTAAGGCAAGAGGGCTGGCAGGTTAAAGTCCAGCATGGACAACTTGGCTGGACCATCTCAACGTGTAAAATAAAGGATTAGGGTATCTAGCTCAGTGGAAAGGTCCTGGGTTTAACCACTACTACAGGAATAAAACAAACAAAAGAACAAGACACAAAAGTCAGATTATCTTAGGTTCCCTCAGGAGATGAGAACAGGAAATTTGACAATGTTCACTCTCTACCTAGATTATGGATTCTGTAGCATCAATAATCAGTTCAGGGTCCTCTTGATCAGTTTATATACAAATCACAAAGTGGCCACGTACAGCTCTATGAGTGGCTACACCCTTTGAGTGGCAACGGCCCTCAGCCTTCTGGGTCTCCAAGTATCTTGGTGCTACAGCTCTCAGTCCTAGAGGAGCAAATGGTGTCACTGGTCAGTGCTACCAGTCTCTGTTACTCCTAGATGCTGCCTCCAGTCAGGGCCTGACACCACCATTGAGCATCAACGGTGTAGTTAGTGCTCCTGCTCTTCTTCAGCTGCTGGTCTACAGAGCTGTCTAGGGCTATCAGCCTCTTGTGTTTATAGTTCTTTTTAAAGCAATCTCTCTGTCCATACTACTGGCATAAGAAACTCAATGAGATTCCTAAGGCCTCTGAAATCTATAGAACCTGCGAAATAACACATGACTAGATTTACAGGAGCACAAGGTTGAGGCTTTATTTAGACAGGGCCTGTGATATACATCAGATCAATGTACTGCAAGGACTCCTCCTAGCCCAACCCTGGAGGTGTGAGTGTAAGGCTACTTATATAGCAGCAGCAGCCCCGTGAGTGGACCAAATTTGAGCCTCCAGACTGGTCTACCTTGGTCTAAATTCAAGCCTTCTGATTGGAGCTTGCTGCTTGGTTCAACTTCAAGCCCCCTGGGGTCTGAGTAGGCACTTCCCACAGGGTGGTTGCAGTTGTCATGGCAGCAGTTCAGGGAACTTCAGGAGAAGCAGCTGCTTTACAGCTACAGCGTCTCTGCAAAAATGATGGGGCTAAAACAGCAATCTCTAGGACAGCTAGCTATGCTAATCACCGCTTCTGGAGGTTTGGGGATGTTAAATGTTAATAACAGGCCTAGATCTTTCTCAGATCTCTGCCACGTTAGGAGCAGTTGTCCTGAGAAGTGGCAGGAGCATCTGAGCAGGGAACAGGATATTACGCCTGTCACCTGAGCTGCACCTCCTGTGGAAGAGCCCAGAGTGCAGCCTTTAAATGGCAGGAGAGTACTGAGGTACATTGTCCCGGTCCATCCTCAAGGGTCTGAGGGGGAGTGAGGGGAAGTCAGACACAGGCTTCGTGCTGAGCCTCGGCTCCCCTGCTGCAGCTGTCACAGGAAAACGGCAACTTCTCTATCTCAACAAGACTTCCTGATCGTCATCATTCTTCTCCCTGCTATTCTTTGGTGGTCATCCCCCTCATCGCTTTTCTATTTTCTTGCAATTCTCCTTCCTCTACTACTCACTCTGTTTTTAGCAGTAAAGGGTACTATATTGGTTTTCACATTCTAATGTCTCAACCATCTATTTCCATATCACACAGCAAAAGTATAGACAGAAAGGAAGAAATAAGAACAGGCCTCCTCAGCTTCTCCTCTCTGATTTCTCCAATGAACTTCCTTGTCTATAGAGAAAGAAAAGAAACACAGCAGGGGCTTCTCTAGAAAGGGCAGCCAGAATGTAATGCAAAAGTTAACAGAAGAACAAGAAAGATCTAACAAAAATAATGGAAAGCCTTTGAAAAGCCCCTGATCCACCCACCTTAAGTCCTTTTTTTCTGTATAAAGAAATGGAGAACATTTTCCAAGCCACTATTTTAAAAATCTTTTTTTCCCCTCATCTTCAAAGTGCACTGGCTCTATCTGAACCATCTTGTTACCATTACAAATTACACACTCTGCTTATCCTTTTTGTGAAATGCTTAGGGTTGAAAGCATTTCAGATTGTTCAATACTTGTAAATACATAATGAGATACCTGGGGGCTGAGACCCAAGTCGAAACACAAAATTCATTTGTTTCAGAAATCCCTTACACAGATAGCCTAAAGATAATTTTGCATAGTATTTTTACTAAAGAGATACATAAAGTGAAGTTCTGCTATGGTAAAATTCCCCTTGCAGTATTAGGTTGGTGTTGAAAGTTTCAGATTTTGGAGCATTTTGGATTTCAGATAGGTATGCCCAACCTATACAACCATTCGTGTAAACACAATTCTGTACAAAGTGGTATATGCAAGGCAACTTAGATACACTGCATGATTACTAAACAATTAAATAGTGTTTTACTTATGAGTTAGTAGGTTAGTTATTAGTTATTAAATTAATTATTGTTATAGTTATTACACTATGGACAATGCAGATAAATCAAATACAAGTAAGAAGTTACAGAAGACAATACTTATTTTAACTAAGTGCTTTATAAGCTTTGAGATCTATATGTACATTGTGGTTGCTTTATATTGAAGCATCCAGAGCAATGTTTGGCACACGATAGGTAGAGCATTATTTTTGTAGAAATGTATGTAACTTAGGTCTTTTATAAACGTGCATTTCGTGGTCTAAACATGGGGCAGGAAAAGGGTTACAAGCAGCACACTTGTCAATATTACGAGCAGTGGAGGCTCTCCCACCAGCTTCACTTCTGCTAAACAACTGCCTGGCCTTCCCACCTAGATTCTAACGGCAAACGTATGACATGCTTGTGTTGGCCTTTTTCAAACAGCTGACTTCTAAAGTTCCTCAAATATGAGAGAAAATTTCTATAATGCTCACAAAAACTTTATCAAAATAAATACCTACTTTATGTATTCGAAACATTAAAGTTGTTAAAACACTGGCCAGCTTTCTCTCACTAGGAATATTTGGATTAGGTGGTCTTCCTCTCCCTCTACAGCTGAGCTTTCAGTGACCAACTTTGGTTCCACTTCCTGCATAATGCCCTTGTGATCATCCCCTCTACCTTCTCCAGTCTCACAACAGATCCAATCTTATATGAAACTGAAATCATACTATCCTGTAGAAGTGCTTTGGCTTTAAAATGTCATTTTCTTTCTTCATCCTGACAAGTGATGAACAACTGAAGTACAGGTACTATTTCTTACAGTTTTCTTGTTTTGCCTCATTTCTTCTCATTTCTATTGCAATCAGGTCAGTACATGGAAGGAACTCAATTCAGGCGAGGCCATCACATGTCTTCAAATACACCCACACACTGTTTCATGGTTGAGAACAAAGAAGCCCAGCTGAGAGCTGTCTGTTCTTACTAGTTTACACTTCAAAAACAACTAGTTCTTACTAAGTTAGTTTGTACAAATGTGAAGGACGGGCACCAAGAACAAGGATCAAGTTAAAATGGCATGATCACTGCTAATAGGTGGCCCAAGGTGGCAAGTATGACAGTCTATCTAAAAGGTGATTACAATTTTTTAGTTAAAGAGGAACAAATTAAGGAGCCAGGGATTTAGCTCAGGTTTAGCTTTCGGTTCCTGTGCCTGTCTTGCAAGCACAGGGCCCAAGTTCCATCCTGGGTAATCACATACAATAACACTGGGGGTGGTGACTCACACCCATCAGCAATCAGTACCACACACCAAAATGCTGGGTCTGGTGGCTCACACCTGTAATCTCAGCACTTAGGAGGCAGCAGCAAGAGGATTGCTGTGAGTTCCAGGCTCACTGGGGCTACACAGTGAGCTCAGGGCCAGCCTGAACTACAAAGCGAGAGCTCATCTCAAAAAAAGAAAAACGAACAAGTTAGTGGTTAATTAAGAATTAATGGTAGGATTACTGAAAAAACTGGAATACTAATAACTAAGGTATGCTGTTTTATCTCACAATTTAAGCCAATCATTTTCAAACAGACATTTTAAATTTTATTTTAATTACCATATATGGATTACCAACCTGAATATGAAAGAAATACTTCTGTCTGAGGACAGATGTAAATTATCAGGGAGAAGAGGAACATAGAAGCTGAAGATCGTTAGCCAGATTAAATGAGTTGGTCTACAGAAAGGGTTTAAAAAGTACCTGGAGAGAACTTGCCTAAGTGAAAGTGCTTACGGCCAGTAGAGAGAAATTTAGCATCACAAAAGTCACAAATACAGATGTTTGTAGGTTTCTCTTCTCACTAGCCATCCATAACTACCAAGTCAAACACTGTGCGAATTATGTTTCTTCCTTCACAGGAACAAAATATCTTTGCACTGAACTGAACTCAACAGTTCCACCCACTGTTATTATTACCTCTCCTACTCCGCCAATTCATTGCATCTTTTATAAGCAAAATATAAGATCTAAATTCTCTTGTCTGTTTTAGAATTCCCTAACTGCTAAAATGTTCTTAACATTTACTATAATAATACGATGTAATATCATACCTTTTGGATTTCTTCAGGTAAAGCATGCATGGGAGTGTGACGATCCATAATTTCCCAAATATATCAAGAGAGCCTTGAAGCAAAATAATCTACAAACATTGAAGGCAATTGTTAGCAATGAAAAAAATGCAAAGAAAATTCAAATGAAGATGATTTATAAATTTTTAAGAGTACTGAATGAATGGCACTATTTGTTTCAAAAGATGTTTGTTTGGTCATTTCAATGTCAGAAAGCACAACTGGAGTTTTATTAGCCCAACAGAACACAAAAGCTATAGAGGGAGATTACTGAATTAGAATTATTTTCTATTTTGTTAAAACTTCATAGTCCAATAGCAATTTCTACTGTGATTGGTTGACTACTATTTGTTTTGTATAGAGTAACTGTAAAATTTTAAATACTTATTTAGTATAGTATTTTTAAATCAATTTTCTCCCAAAAACTTGCTAGAAAAAAATCTAAACACAATATTTTATTTCAACAGATAAAAAAGAAAAGCAATTAATTGTGGTATCAATGTTAGTTTAAACGAAGTACAAAAAAATTAGTTCTCAGGTTAAATTTGATATGCAAACTTTGGATAAGAGTTGTCAAAGCATCAGAAGCCAAGCACCAATTTTATCTAAGATTGACAATTATGTAATTTTATAGATATTTCACTTTAACAATTTCGTTTTCTAATAAAATAACTTCATATAAACTCTATCATTACTTGTGTAAAACCAGAGGGTGGATGGAGGAGCACTTCAGAGTTTTTGTTTTTGTTCTTATTATTTCCCAGATATGAAGAATAGCCAGTGTGTCCCTGAGGGAGGGATGTTTGTATAGATGGGAGAACTGAGGAAGTGTGTCACAGTCGGGTGACACAAGCACTTAGTTCCAGAGGAGGGAAGAAGGCCTGAGACTCAACAGTTATAGAGAAGAACAGTCCAGGAGTTCAGAAAAGAAAATGTTCTATCTTTCAGGTGGCAGTAGGCAGTCACTGTAGGCTTCCTGAGACTGTGCATTTGGTAAGCATAGGAGAGACTGGAGATGCATAGTGGAGCCAGCAGGAAAATTGGAGCTGACAACAAAACAAAGCAAAAAACTATGGTGGCATTGTATTTGTAAAATGTGCAGCCATCTGGTGGAACTGAGGATTATTTATCCACTGTATTAGCAGACTCATTTCAATGAGTCACTAAAATAACTGGCTGGGCATAATCACCCACACCTGGGTGTCCGAGGTGGCAGCAGGATCACTTCAAGTTCCAGGCCAGTGCAGGCTACACAGTTCAAGCCAACCTGAATTATAGAGCAAGATCCTGTCTGAAAAAAATATATATAAATAAATAAAACAAATAACTAGTGAACTATCATTCCACCTAAAACATAATAGGATGTGTGTTTGGTAAAACTAACTGAACTCAACCACTGGAATAAAATAAACTATGCCCACACGGGCTTATAGGGCCAATTACATAATGATATGAAGCAGGTTGTGAGTCATGTGGCAAGAGACCAGCAGGCCCATTACTGCTGCCTTTTATAGTGGCCTCATCATTGATAAAATAAAAGGTAACATTTTTAATTTTACTGGGAATCCAATTTTTTCTGAAATTACCAACTAGATCTCACCTAAAAAGAATCATCTCTTTAAGGTCTGAGAGCATGGATCAGACTGATTATCCAAACAAGGAACCAGTGGAACACTTTTTATTTAGTACTCTTATTGTCTGAGAAACTATCCCACCAACGGGAGGAACCGGCAGCCTCAGATTATGGAGCAAAAATTAGAAATTAAAATATTGTTAGAAAACTCTCCACATGTAGAAACAAAAAATACTATTGAATACTGAACTAGACTTTGATGCATATCACACCAATCTGCTAAATACAAATTCCATTTTTACACAACCAAGACTCATGTATGTATTCATCTCATCCTACATGTCTCAAGAAAATGAGTAATCTTGTCCTCATGTAAGACAACAAAGTTTGCTCTCCTGTACATTCTTTTATAGTTCATCTTCAGTTCATCTAGCCATGGGTTACTAACCCCAACGTGTTAGCTAACTGCCTTCCACTAAGGAATATATGCAATTGGTTACAACTAAGGCACCTTCAAGGTCACAAGGAGATGAGGCATGACTTTCCTTGGGGCTGACTCCCTCACCACCATATTTACATTTTAAAGAAATTGCCTCAAGAAGTTTTCCTGGGTCTCTACAAAGATTTCCATACCTATAAAAAGGACTAGAATCTTTCACAAATATTTGTTTTCTCTTTAATGAGAGGGCTCTTTCCCCTTTGGCAACAGGGAAAAATGATCAGTTTTAATTTACTCTTCCCTTAAGTGTTTTATCAAACATGTCCATTACAGTCTTTGACAACGCACAGGGAAAGAGTCCCCTTTGGCAAGAGGTGAAGTGATACTTGGCTACAGTTATGTAGGTGTTTATGAACCTGCTAACATGATCACGGGAAAATGTCTTTGTTTTTGAATAAAGAAACATCCTTGATCGTTCACTTCCGATTCCTTTCCTCGAACCATTGTCACCTTAGGTCATTCATCCGCGTTCAGCTTTCAGGCCTTTTCGTAGAGAACATTCCCTTGGCGTGAATCACCCACAGTGAGCAGGTCAAGGGCAGGGAAAGAGGGAGTTCACATTCTAAGATTTTCTCAAAGAGGAGAGAATTTCCGAACGGAAACCAACTGCAAGGCCAGACAAAGCCGGGAAGGCCTTGAAATCTGTCCCTCTCTAACTCCGCTCCTTCGGGACCAGCCGCGGCCGGAAGGGAGGAGGTGGGAGAGGAGGGCCAGACAGCAGAGCCCGAATTCCCGGGCGGCTCTGAGAAGCCACACGCCTCCGCGCCGGAACTGCGTCCGGGCGGACCAGGCTGTCTAGGGGCTGAGGAAACCATTGTCTCTCACCTAGACCTGGACTCCGCCGGGTGCGAAACGGCTTTCCCGGTCTCCCGGGCGACCGCGCCGCACGTCGGCCGGACGTCAGGGCGTGACGACGTCACGGCCCACGCCTCTTGCCGATGCGGAAGTGCAGCCTTTGCGCAGCTCCCAGAGCTCTCGCCGCGGGGTTCGGCGGAAAAGGTTTATCTCCCCCGGAGATGAGACAGAGGAAAAGTGAGTGTGAGGCGAGGGCGGCCTGCAGTGCTGGCGGCAGCTAAAGTTGGAGAGACACGCTGCGGGGGTGGTGTGCAGGCTTGTCCTCCTTCCCCCTCACCCCAGGAACCTTGTGGCTCACGCGGCAGCAGACAATGAATTAATGGGTCTTAAGCAGAGAAAAAGATTCTTGTACAAGTCACTGGATGTAAAGGGAAGCACTATTTCATTCCAGCTGAAAGGTGCGGGGAAAGTTTCGATCTTGGTGCAAAAATAGCAAAAAAAAAAAACGAGCTTAGTTCAAAAAATATTATGAGACCCCTTCGTGCACACTTATGGAAAGCTGCCGACCTTTACACGTGACTTGGCTCCATTCAAACATTTATTCATTTATGGATGACCTACTGTGAAACAAGCAGTGCGTACAATAGGTTGATGCTCTGTGTTACTGACCAGGAGTTGCCATTGATGTGATTAAATGGCGATTCATTCATAGTCCACCTCTCTCGTATGTATTCATGATTTGATGATTATGTGAGGTCCAAAAGGTAGTTCTTCCAAGAACCAAAGAAAACAATATAGTTCCCCAGCAGGAGAGTCGCTAATTATTCCTGAAGAAAATTGATAGCACCCGTAGAGAAGTAATCAAATGATGCAGAGAAGTACTAGTACAGTACTCAACCTGCTGATAGCTACTTATTAACAAAAATAACAGCATTTTTCCTAAAGGCCTTGTTGTTCTGGGTAATAAAAACCTAGGAAGCAGATGCACTGTGCACTCAACCAGGCTGAGTTTAACCCCAACATCTGCCACTGATTTCCTGTTTCTACCTCCCTAAAGAGGATTCATCACCTAGGAAAGAGGCAGTAGTTAAAGGATTGAAGTCAGGATTAAGAGACACAGACTGCCAACTAAGTGGCCAAGCACAGGATTCTTAGGAGAAACACAAAGAACTTTTATCTTAATCCCGTTTCTTTGAAAGTGAATGTAAGACTTGTTAATTTTGTAATAATGTTTAGATATAATAACAGTTCACCTGAATACATGGTGCACATCCCTAAAGCAAGATCACTGTGTTCTGACTCTTAACTTTGGTGGTACAGTCATGCCTCACTTAACCTGGAGATTCTGTTTTTCAAACATAGAATATACTTATGCAAACCTATGTTAACATATATGCATATGGTATCATGAATATGTAATATATTTCTATAGTATTCCCTATTGCTCCTAGAGCCATAATGAACAAAACAGCATGAGATTATGTCAAGTATGAGAAATAATTATGCAATCAAGAGACTCAGCAAACTTAAGGTATATGAGGTTGCTCCCTGAGTACATAGCACTCTGTTTCTAATATATATTTTATAAGTATAATGAGTATATTCTAAATGATTTTTCTAAATCCCAGCTCCTCAGGAGATTAAGGCAGGAGGATAGCAAGTTCAAGGCGATTCTGGGCAAAGACTCTGCCTCAAAACTCTGTCTCAAAAAATAAAAGGGGACATGGATGTAGCTTAGTGGTAAAGTGACTTGGTTCAATCCTCAGCCTTGAAAAAAAAGCAAGTAAACACATAAACTAGTAACTCACTTATTACTGTTATCACAGTGTTATGTACTGAACATAACTGCATGTATGATACTTTTGTAGAACTAGAAGCAGGTTTATACCAGGATCACCAAATGCACACAAGAATGTTACACAGCATATGATATCAATGGTAATGAAAATATTTCAATTCCTTTATTTTACTTATTTATTTCTGTAATTATTATGGTGCCAGGGATCAAACCCAGGGGACACTGAGCTACATCCCCATTCCTTTTGATTTCAACTTGAGACAGGATCTTGCTAAATTGCTTGGGCTGGCCTCAAACCTTCAGTCTTACCTGCCTAGGCCTCTGGAGTTGCTGGGACTGCAGACATACGGGCATCCATAAATCCACAACGGTCCACCACTGATCAAAACTTTCTCATGCAGTACATGACTAGTAAATGTTAGCACTAATACTATTTGTTGAGTACTTTGTGTACATGATAAGGAAAGGAAACACTTTAGGGAAGGGAGACTATCAGCTAAAATGCTATAATTCACTCTCATTTCATATTATCTGTGCTTATTCATCTGCACATTGCTTTAAGACCAATTTCTTTTCCACTATAAATGTCCCTTACACTTACCCTGACCAATCAGGTAGCCACATGTGATTAGTTTTGACAAAATTTTTAAAATTCCATTGCCATATTATAGTAGCACATTTCATGTACTCAGTAGTCATGTGTGGTTACTATGTAAGAGCACCAATACAGAACTTTTTCACCACTGTAGAAAATGTATTGGACAGTGACAGACCCAATAAGCTTATCAAGGGGAAAAGAACAAGCAAGTTATAATGGATGTTTTTATAGAATAGCAAAAACAAGTATGAGTCCTAAAAAAGATAGAATGTTATAGTATTATAAGATAAACAACAAAAAAACTCCCAAGACTGTCCTGTTTTTTAATTTTTTTCCTGATTCTCTGTTGATACGTCTTTCCCTTTTTATCTCTTTCCACATTTCTTACCTGTCCCCTTCTGTCTTTTATTCCACTCCATTATGCCCATTCTGAAGTACAATTAAAGTATTCCAACATTGAACATATACAATTCTGTGTTACCCTGTTCTTAAATTTTTTTTTTTTCTGGTGCTGGGGATCAACTCCAGGACCACATATATGTATTAGGCACATGCTCTGCTACTGAGCTATAACCCTTTAATCCCACCCGATGTTCTTAATTTTTAAGTCACTGAAATTTCACTTTTAATGACTTTTTAAAACAGTACATCAATAAACAAATTAAGTTCCTCTTAACTGCTTTAATTGTTTTTTGCTTGTGGTTCAGTGATCCCTGAAAGAGAAAAAAAAAATACTGTCTGGTCTTGAGGCCCTGAAAAAGACTCACACTTGCTACGTGGCTTGCGGACCTTTGTGTGTCACTGTACTTTTGTTACTGCTAGGAATTTACCTAAGATATTGACTCAGCAGGACAGTGTCATTCATCCTTTTCCTTTTGGTGAGTCCTTTCTACCCCCTACTCTGTTTTCCCCCTCTACCTAGGAGAAGCATGTAGAATATGTGCTTAGTGTAGAAGCCTGATAAAATTATCGGAAGTCTGTCACTACCAGTTTTCAAGGGAACTCAGGAGGGAGCATGGCACAAGTAGCTCCAACTTCATTCTCATCCCAGGAAGCACAACACAGTGCAGCTTTGTCTCCTGCAACATTTGAATAAAATGGTGGCAAACAGGCCTCCCCAGTTAGGAACACAGCTTTCATTACTATTTCTGGGCTCCATCCAGGCTAAGTGCAGGATTTTTTTTTAAAGCTAACATGGATTGGACTCTTTTTATTTGCCAGGCACTTCATATACAATGTCTCATTTAATTGAGAACTTTTCCAAACATAACTCAGCTAGATCCTACTTACTGTTTACTTTCACCAAATGACGGAAGTGGCCAAGGGCATGGCCCAACATGTGAGCGCACAAGTGTGCTTGGACTCGGTGTGAGCATAAGTGGAAGCACCTGGGCCTCCCATCGCATGTCGCTGACTGTGAGCCAGGCTCTGATACTCACAGAGCATCAGCCTACTGTAGATTAGAAACATATGTATATTATGTACAAGGCATTTATTTCTGTAAACTTTGTTTTAGTCGGACTTTCATCATGATATTTCCCAGATAACTTCCAGTTTTCAAAAAAGGTCAACTACAAAGGAACAACTTGCTTTCTTTTACTTACTCCAACACATTTTCTTAACACCAAGCTGTAGGTTGGACTTTGTTAGGACTTTTCTTTTAAACTGCTATCAACTTTTTAAACTGCTTTATAAAGCTGCTTTGCATAAGTGAACACCAAATAAACGGAGGGGAGGTGAACTCAATCATAAAATATTATTTGTAGGATTGTGCTGGGTATCTTTTTTAATCCACCATATGTACAGTGCAAACATGAGTAACTAATAAAGATCACAATGGTTAGCATTTGTTTGGAGTTCAAACACTTTGTCATCTGTGCAGGAATAAATTCTTTATCAAGCTCCAATTGTATTTTAGCCTGAGAATATGATAGTTGAAAAAAATTTCCAAAGGAACAACTTTGGCCCTTAAATGATAAATGTGTACTTGCAGATATGAAAAACCATGCAACTAAACATCTGACAATTATAAATGTATTTCCTCCTACCTGCTGACTATTGCTAACAGCTTTGTCTATGTATTGTGCCAAATACAGTACTAGTTATATGAATATCTTTCAAAAGGAATAAGCTCTAATGGCACTAACTTGACATTCTTTTATTACATCTGATGCTCAAAATATGGCACTAATAACTCTTTAAGAGATTAATCTTTAATATGTTATCCAAATTCCTTTTTTAAACTCTTAGCATCCCAAATCTTAATAAATGCTAATGAATTCAAAGAATGAAAATTGATAATTACCCTATCCATTTAAAAATAACTTGCAGAAAATAATACTTATGTTTAGTGAAATTTTTGCTTATTTCTGAAATTTTCATAGAATTCAAAGAAGGATGTAAGAATCTAATTCACACTAGTTTTGCTAAATGATTGACAGAAATGATTCCATTCTCTCTTAGTTGAGATGAAGTTCATGTTCTTGTCCATATGATTTTAGGTACAAGTAACAAAGGAAAGAAATTTTTTTTCTCATTATGTCTCTATTAGTAAAACGACAATGTCACCAAACAAGTTTGA
Source organism: Petromus typicus (assembly GCA_004026965.1). Lineage (NCBI taxonomy): Eukaryota > Metazoa > Chordata > Mammalia > Rodentia > Petromuridae > Petromus > Petromus typicus. The sequence goes on along the minus strand of PVIR01008882.1, from coordinate 34,436 downwards.
GTCATCTTAAAGATTATGTTGTAAACTGGGCCAGGGATTTAGCTCAGTGATTCCGGCACCTGCCTTGCAAGTGCAAGGGCCAGGGTTCAATTCCCCGGCAACCACATACAATAACGCTGGGCGTGGTGGCTCACACTTGTAATCCCAGCACTTGGGAGGCAGAGGCAGGAGAATTGCTTTGAGTTCAAAGCTGAGTTCTGAACCAGCCTGAACTACAAAGTGAGACCGTGTTTCAAAAAAAGAGGGATTATGTTGTAAACTATATAAAATGTTGTTACTGTCAAATCTATCAAAGAAATGAAAAGATTAAAATTATTATAGTAGCCAGTAGCATTCTAAAGCACTGCTGTTAGTGAAACATTAGTACATTTGTATTTAAAATATACTTCATTTAATATTAAATATAGTATATTTTAATATATTATTATACATTAAATATTATATTTTAATATACAGTTAAAATATTTAAAATTATTATAATGGATATCAGGTTCCCTGGTCTCGCCTTTGTTCAGGAATCCAGACGTTCTTGGCCCTCTTCCCAAGCATATGTGAATACTCCAAATCCAGGAGTGAGGACTTCGGCTCCCCCTTTATTAGTGATTAAATCAAGAATGAGCCTATGGCCTTTGACCAAGGAGGCTCCTAAAGAAAGTTATGGGGAGCTTTAGAGAAATCTTATTAACACATGTACTCAGTATGTTTACTCAGTAAACATCTTATTTATGTTTCAAAGCTGGAAACACTAAAATGTGAAATAAGTTGATTTGTTCAAAGAAGATTGCTGAACTGTTATGTTAGGTTGATGCAGTCCTTTGATGATAAGAATGTCTCAGTACAGTTCTGGGAGGAAACCAGTTAAACAGTATTAGAAATGAATTCTAAATAGCATTCAAAATATACATCTTTTTAGTAAACGCATATTGCACTAGAATAGAAGACTGCCTGACAGAATCAACAGAGAAACTAAAAACCGTCAGGAAACTAGAAACCAGGACTGGTCTGAGAACCACAGATATGGACATTGAGACTGGAAAGCCACAGAGAACCCCAGTCTTTCAAATTTACCACTTCATGGAAGTTGGTTCTGCCCTCTGTGCATGAGGTGGATTGGTTGTTGGTTGACAGTTATTTTAGCTATCAAAAGAAATTCATGGAGAAATTTGTTCCCAAGCTTCACGTAGAAGAATGCCAGGCCTCCCGCTTTGAGCTTACATGCCAAGTCTTGAGAGCAGGAATCGGGTCCTGTAATCTGCTCACTTTGAGCAAGGTGTGTGTCTCTTAACCAGCACTGGTGTTTGAGGTGACAAGATCACACAAAATGACACTTCCCTTTCTAACCACACTTTCAGAGAAGTAGAGGCGGAAACCAAAGCCTCAAGAGAAGGACAGCCCATCCCAAAGAAAGGAAGTATGCTGAGCAAGTAAACGTTGCCTTCATACACTGAAGTAAGAGTCAGAATTAGCTTGGGAAACAGTTAAGATTAATCAGTGACTCTTGGTCTTTCTTCCTAAATATGGCAAGGTGTGAGAAATGTTTTGTGTTTGTTGGAGAGTGTCAATACTCAATATTGAACCCCAGAACTCTCTACTATTGTGCTGCATCCTGAGTCTACATCCCAAGTCTTTAAAAAATTTATTTTATTTGCTTATTAATTAACTTATTTATTTATTTATTCATTGACAGATTCTCGCAGTCATCCAGGGAGGGCTTGAACTTCCAGTCCTCTTGCCTCAACCCTCCTTCAGTGCTCAAATTACAAAGGTGTACTACCACGCCTGAAAATATGCATTTAAAAAAACAAGCAAAAACTAAAAGCCGTGGCACAGGCATGTAATCCTAGTATGCTGGGAGGCTGAGACAGGAAGATCACAAATTCAAGCTCCGCCATGGAGACTTAGCAAGACCGTATCTCAAGGGGGGATGGTGAGGGGAGATGTAGGTCAGGACAAGGTCCTGGATTTAATCCCCAGTACTACAAAAAACAAAAACAAAAGCCAAACAAACAAACAAAAACTTCGTAGGGGTTTATGGCATGTATTCTAGCCCTGGAGAATTTTCACTTGTGTAACAAAAAGGGGTGTGTGTGTGTGTAAGAGAAATGATAGAATCCATAGCAGAGGCCTCACTAATAATTGGAAAATAAGTGAAAAACATAGGTCCCTAAATCAAAATTTAAATTGATAGAAATTTCAAAATAGTTTTTTGACCTTTCAGTTATGAAGGTAGTTTTGTGTTCCACCATCCTGGTGTTATCTTTTGTTTTGTCTTTCAAATTCTATCTGCAAATCTACAAATTCAAATTATGTAAATACCGTAAATACCTGATTGAAAACTACTTTGCTCACGTGTTCTTGAGAAAGAACTTAGGTCTTGGGCTCTGATGCCCTTGGGGTTGTTGAGTCACTATAGGACAGAGGTCCTTCCAGTTGTATGCCAAGAAAATCCGGCAGCAATGATTTTAAAAATAAAACACTGGGCAGAACGCTTCTGGGAGGAGTGACGGCATGTATAGCATCACGACTCTGCTATTCTTATCAGTATTTGTGCAGAGTGGACAAAACTTGCTTCCCAAAGCCGCCCTCCGCCCAGGCTCGCTTCTTTGTAAGCCTGTCCCAAGAACCGCCGCAGCGCCGCCCGAGGCTTTCCTTGGAAAGTTTCCTGGGCTCGACTGCTCTCTGACGGACATCTCTTCCCACTGGCTTCCTGTCCGAGTGGTTTTTATTACCGACATTGCGATAACAAGGGGACGCCGCGAACTCTCTCCCGGCGCTGAGACGTAGCGTGACTGCCCTCCCCGCCGGGGCCGTCAAAGTGGAAGCCGGGCGCCGCCCTGAGCGCCACCTGCGCCGCCCGGGGCCGAGGGCCGCCCGGAGCACGAAGTGCGTGCGGCCGCCGGCCTGCAGGTCACGCAACGCGGCCGCCCCGCCCCCGGCCGCCCGCCGCTTCCGTGCGCGCCCGGGGCTGCCTGGCCGCCGGGGCCCGCCTCGCGTGCCTACTCGGCCGGGTAATCCGCCGAGGAATCCGACTCTGGGCGGCCCGACGCCCTTCGCTCCCTGGGGCCCGCGCGGCGACGCTTGGGGCTGCGCGCCGTCGTTCCCGTCCGCTAGGCTGAGCAGCAAACTTCTGGAAAGGAGGGAGAGGGCCCCCGGGCCCCCGCGGCCTGGCCCCCGGGCTGTCGGGCCGGAAAGGGGCGCCGTCGCCCCGCCTTGGTACCCGCGCTGACCCCGGCGACCCAGCGCGCTCTTGGAGTGCCGAAGGGGGTGGCAGCGGTCCGTCCGGGGCGGGGAGGGCAGGGCCGCGAAGTCGGAAAGGTCAGGCTGTGTGGTGACAGCTGGGGCCCGCCTCGTGAGGAATGAGTTCGGGGCGGCGGCTCGGGAGGAGGCCGTCCCGGGGCAGGCACGCACGCTGGGGCGGGCTGCAGGCGAGGGGAAGCGCGTGTCGTGACGGGCGGCGATGAGATCAGCCTGCATAACCGCAGCACGGGGCCGGGAAATGCAGCCAGTCACGCAGCCGTTGCCAGGCCGGGCGCAGCGTCTCCTCCGGTGGCCCCGCCACCCCGGGCAGGGAGCCGGAACGGATCAGGCTCTCCCAGGGCCAGTGAGGGCGTCAGAACCCTTCCTAGGGGACGGCGAGGGAGCCCAGAGCCCGGAAGAAAGCTGGACAGAATGGCTCTCCCACGGTTAAGGGGGCTGGATTCCAATTAGTAAATAAGCTTTCAAGACGCACGGTGAAAATCACCGCTGGGAATCATGTTGTACACTCTGCCCTCAGTAGGTAACTTAAAAAACTATAACACTGAACCCAGAGGTCATTAAAATGTGCCTTTAATTTGTTTATTTTACTTCGTTTAACAGGCAGTACATCAGTACATGCAGCTTGCATATGCGTGTGTGAATTTAATTTATACACGCAAGTCTGGCGACATTGTTTGGCAAGAAGTAATTGTGAGTTCCGTAAGAGCCAGTACAGTCAGACTACTTAAAAGGACAAATGAACTGGTGAAAAAATATCGGTTTATGACATGAAGAAGCCATTATATTCATTTCTTCATGGCATTGAACCTCTTGTACCAAATAGACAATAAATACAGCAAAAATTTCTAATTAGAAAAATGCAGGTTTTCAGCTGTGTCAGACACATATAAAAAGAAAAACCAGTCTGGGAGATATGTGAGTAACATCTGTAACGTAAGAGTTATCTCTCTACACCCTCCTCCCCCAGCTCTGGGGATGGAGCTCGGCCTGTGTGCTGTGCAAGTGCTCTGCCACTGAGCTACACCCCAGTCTCGGTAAAATGTTAATATTTAAGTCACTTACTTAGTATATATGTGATTCACTTGTAGGTATGCCACTGGGTAACCATTAGGATTGATTACACTGCACAGAAATATCTGCTATGAACTTAATGAACTTCATGCTGCAGAATGTAATGTTGATATGATCTGGATTCAGTAAGGCCTTTAGTTAGACTTTAATAATTTTCAGTGTTTAACAAACTGCATCAAATTCATATATCAAAGGAAGGAATGAGTGAATGACTGTGTAGGCTAAAGCCATGAATTAAACTGTCATGAGGGAGTCGTGCCAGCCCTGCCATTGACTCACATATGACCCTCTTATGGTGGAAAGAACACTTAAAACATGGCTGCCTCACCAGAGGTGGGTTGGGCAGTGCCTTACCACAAGTGCTTTGAGTCCTTAGGAGGAAAAGAAAGGAAGGTGATATATTCAGCTATTATAAATAACACCACTATTAAGATATCACACCTAAAATTACAAAAGTATAATGTCTACAACTGTACCACCTATTTTTTAAATTGTACATAGTCAAGTACTAACAGTATAGAAGCTGGATCCTGACAAGATAGTTGGCCTATACCTCTATCACTGTTGAGCTCATCATGTGCAATGGACATTTGAGATAATCAGTATTAATCTAATATTAGTAATAAAATTATATATAAGTAATATGTGTAATAGTATCTACTAGTAGTACTAGTATACTATTTAGTTACTTATGTGGTATTACTAGTAGTACTAGTAACTATATACTGTTAGTTGCCATGATGATGATATTTTCTGACCCAAGACCTGGCCTGTGAAGTGCTTAGGAGAAAACCTAATTTTTTTTTTTTTTTGAGACAGGGTCCCACTTTGTAGTTCAGGTTGGCCTTGAGCTCACAAAAATCCTCCTTCCTGCCAAGGGCAGGGATGATAGACGTGAGCTATCACCCCCAGCATTGTGGTTGTGGTATTGGGGATCGAACTCAGGATCATGTGCTTACAAGGCAGATGCTGGAACCACTGAGCTAAATCTCTGACCCAGAAAACTTAATTTTTGATGACTCTTCTTAATATATAGAACCTTTTTTAAAGTTAATTTTATTGATACACTTTAGATATATATAATGATAACGTTCATTATAAGGAATTTGTACCTGTAAATGATACATCTTAATTCTTTTTTTAATATGTAGCCCTTTGAAGGGAAGAGAATTCGGTGTGATTTTCTGTTGCTAAAAGACTAAAAGTGTAGGATTAGAAATTTAACATTGAGAGCCTCTGTGTGTCAAGCCTTGTTCTAATACAATGAGTAGACAAAACATTTTAATGTTTAAGTGTTTTGGGGCTTTTTTTAAAGGTAAATCACCTTAGGAATACAAACACTTTGCACATTCTTTTAGTGTTTGTAAATACAAAACTGTTTTATTGGAGAGTTTTAGTAGAGGACCTTTGAGAGGGAAAAAAGGCACCACAGATAGATTTTGCGGGGGAAGAAAGCTCAGGATATGACAGGCCTTTTTTTTCTGGAATTAGAAGTCAAGTGCTCGTCTTTATCTTGTCTATATTGAAAACCCTAAAACAAGCACACAATACTTTGCTTCCCACCATTCCCCTTATCTCAATCACTTCTTTATTGGTTCCCCTCTCCTGTCCTGTTGAAGCTGTTTCTGCAGGAATCCCGTGCCGTTGTTCAGATTGCTGACTGCATGGTGCTGACTGATGGATCATAAGGCAAGGTGGGAGCCATTGACCTCCAGTTCTAGCTTCACCCATGAGGTGCCTTGCATCTGTCTATCGTATGAAGGTTTTCTGTCTTCTGATTTGACAAAATATCATGAAGCTGCAGTAGCCTTCTTTGTTCTTCAGGATTCTCAGACAATTAGCTCCCTTCTGCCCCTTAACAGGTATTTTCCTGTTGTATTTAATAGCATTGCTCTGCTCTAGTCTCAAGACAGATTGTTGAGAGCAGTGGGAAGCCAAGGCTGAAGAAAAAGTAAACCCCAATCACCTCCTAAGATGTTGCTTAATTCATATTGCATAAATTAAGACCAGTCAAGGCAGGATGATGCTGTGTGAGATGTACAGAAAAAGAAAGCAATGATAGAACAACCACCTGCCTTTTGATTTGAACAAAATGAAGTAACTATCAGCTCACAAGAGTTTACCTCAGTCTTTTCTCTTTTTTTTTTTTGAGTTTTCCTCAGTCTTGCATTGCAACTGGGGAGTGTTGTATAGTCAGAGAATATGACTTCGCACTTTGGCGGAGCTCCTTGGTAGGATTTGAGGTCAGATAATTTGTTATGGGATGTGTATTCTGCTGAATCCTGGGGAAGGCCTTGGGAGTGAAACATTTTCCTGTTGCTAACTTCTCTGTAGTCTGTTGACATTACATCATGGTACAAACAGTGAGTAGTAGACAGTGCCATGTCAGGATGTAGTGACCTGATTAGTACAAAGTTCTGCAGCGGAGATCTGCAAATAGATGAGCCCCAACAGGACCTAGGGAGCCATGTAGTTTTGAAATCCTGGGTGGAAAGGCCACACCCTTGTATGTACCTTGAATCTCCTAGTGCTTTAAAGGTATAATTATTGCTCAACTACTCCCGGAACAGAATTATTAAATCCTTTTGTGATTTACCATAAAATGAGAGTTCAACATTAAAATGTGCAAATGTGTGCATCTAGAAGAAACCTGGAATTAGTGTTATACGGGGCATGAAATGATCCAAATAACATTTTAAAAACAGTTTCTAATAATAATTAAGGAGTCAGTTTTGTAACATAAGCCTAAAGCAGATGAGACATAAAAAAATCTTATTATCTGTGCTATACCATTTATCATTTTACTAATCAAATGAAGATTTCCATGGTATTAAACTAATTAATGTCTAGTATTTATCAAAGCCTTTAAAAATGTTGCTTTCAGTTTTAAGTGGTTTTAAAGTGGGAAAACTAATTAAAGAGTTTAAATAAAATATTTCAAAGATTCTGTACCTGCCAAAAATAAGAAAATGAAAGGACTTGTGGATCTTTATATATAGAAGATCTTGGTAAACATAATTTATTTCTGTTAACCCATAATTCCCACCTTGAGACAAATGGAGCCTATAAGAGATTGTTCCTTATTTGAAGACAGAAACTGCTATTTGTGGATATTTGCATTGCAAATATCACCTAATACATGATGATGATTGAGTGGATCAATTAATGTGAGAGAAAATCCATCAGAGCTCTACTCCCCAGATCTTCCTGCTTTTCTCCTGATGAGTACCTTCCCACATTCTCCATGCTTTACATGAATAATAAAGAAAAAGGAAGCAGGCCAGATGGGAGCCTGACGGTGGTCAGATGTCTCTGAAATGAACAAAGTATTTGCAGATGTTTCAACAGGAGGAGGGATTGGGCCTTGTCTAGGCCTCAGAAAACAACTTCCACACCTTGAGGCTACTACAATAAAGTTATCATCACTCATCAGCTCAGGATTCTGTTGGAAACTTGAAAAGGCACTAAGAGTTGGAATGTTGCATGAATCCAGACTTGCCTTAGGAATGCCCCAAGTGATCAGACCTAAGTATAGAAATTAATGTGATTTGTTAAAATAGCAATCAGGATGGTTATCTGGGAATCAAATCCTTTAATCACTTTAGACATAACTAATGAAACTAGAAGAAACCATCATTGATTTTGAGAGTCTCTTTCTAAATTAGTTGGCCTTTGGCTCTTGGAGACCAAAGTTCAAATTCCAGTTCCTGTCTGACAGGAAAATAAGTCAGACACAAAGTAGATATTCTTTTAGACTCCAAACTGAAACACCAGGGCATAAAGAACATCTTAGTCAAAGAAACCATCTCAGGGGTGCTGAGTTTATTCACTTAATGCAGTGTTTTTCATTATGGCTTTTGGGGCTTTTTTTTTTTAAGGAGATTTGCCCTTGCTGACCAATATATATAAATTTTTATAGTTTCTAGTGAAAAAGTTCCAAATTCTATTATGTTTTGTGTATAGTCTTTTAGCAGCCCAGTGGCCTTCCAGATGTATAATGGACAATGGAACCTGTGACCTTAGGTACCAACGTCTTAAGACAAAGGCACCTTTAAAAGTTGTCAGGACTGGGCTAGGCAATTTACTAGCTTAGTATGTGGGCATATTAACACTGAGCCTATTTTCTCATCTGTGATATGGTAACAGCTGGAGAATAGTTTTGCTTTTATGTCAGTGGGCAAGAAAGTATTGTCTAAAGCAATTATGAGGAAGCATGGCAATACTGAATTTCTTTCCTGAAAATTAATAAAGTGAAAATACCATGTCACAGTAGCATAGCTCTGACACTTACGTCCTGGAGACAAGCATTTTATTACACCAAAATGGAAGTTAAAGTGATGAGAACTGGAAAAATATATTAATACTACTATTAAAACTAGCATATTTAGAAAAGGAACAAATTACTTAAACCAAACATTAATGGAGAGTTATACATATGCTGCTATCTCAAGTGAGTTCTCCTTTCTGAATATTGGAATTCAATACACAAAGCTAAATGCCACAGCTGGCAGCAAATCATTTTGTCTATTTATATAACCAGAAAGATCGCAGAGGTGTATCAGACTTGCTGAGGGCTCCTATTATAGAATCAGATCATCAGAACAAAGAAGGAACGTAAATGTCATCAAGATCGAATTCCTTATAGATGAAGAAACATTCAGAGGTGTAATTAATTTATTCAATACACATCATCCTCTTTAGCAGTGGCAGCATCTTTTTTTTTTTTTTTTTTTTTCAGGTAATACGCAAGGCACCAGCATTGGTCTAAAGATTTATCAGCAAATAAGACAGATGTAGTCTCTTGCCCTGAATCACACAGTTAATGGAGGAGCTGGAACCGGAAAAGAAACTGTAGATTTTTAATTAAAAGAGCTTCCATTAATCAAATCCTGACTCTTTACCAGGCCCTAAGTGTTTTGCTTACATTAAGTCATATAATCTTTACTTATGATAAGGCAGCACACACCTTCTGACTCTGAGGGCCTCCTGGCTCCTCTCTTTCATGTCATTTTCTCTGCCCAAGAGTAAAATGACATGTCTGTGTTTGAAAAGATTAACAGAGCCTGAGTAGTTCAGTCCCATCTCTTCTGTCTCTTTTGTGTTTGGTGTCTGAAGAGCTTTGCTCTTTCAGATCCTGTGGGAAACTGGGGCAGACGATCTTGTGATTGGGTGGGCAAGACATGGGTTTAAACCCACTTTCTCACAACAGCTTTCTCATAAGTGGGTAGCTGTGTGTGCATATAACAGAAGCATTTCATTAAAAAATAACAAGTAATTTTATACTGTTTAGTTGAGCCACCTAAACCCAGTTGAGGTCAATCCAGAATGCAAGCTTGTGCCTCATATTCTGGCCCCACTTACCATAGCACCTAGGAAACTGTGTCTTAAAAGGATATCATCATAACCCTCACAGCTTTGACCCACTTTCTACAATTTCTAAAACTGTGTTGTCCAACTGTTGGCTTTTTGGGAGACAGTGTAAAATAAATTGTACATAAGATTTTTAGGGTTAGAAAAACTTAGATTTGAGTTAACTGCAAATAAATTTCTCCATTTTGAACCTCTTTCTTCCTCTCAGGTGTACCACAGATTACCTTACTGAACTCACATGATCAATTAAGGCCCAGAGAGGACACTGGATGTGCACATGTTTTTTTAAACTGTATAGGGCCATAAAAATGTTAGTTTCTTTACAGGCTTTAAGGGCAATTGTGGAATAATAGTTCTCACCTTTTCTGTACAATTTAAGCCCGACTTTATACACAAGTGGTTGAAGAGTTAAGTGGTTAATAACAGACTAGATGGTTATTTAAAAGGCTGAGAATCACTGTACCAAGTAAGTTCTCCCCACTCCCAACTAATTAAAAAAAAAAAAAAACACTACTCTTGCTGGGCATAGTAGTGCATACCTGTAATACCCACTCTAGTGAGACTGAGGCAGGAGGATCACCCAGAGTTCAAGGGCAGCCTGGGCTACATGGTGAGTTCAAAGCCATCCTGAACTACGTGGTATGACCCTGTTAAAGAAAAAGAATCAAAATTAAACTACATTTTAAAACATTTTAGATCCTCTCTTTCATTTTTTTTTAATATTCCTTGTAGATATAATTTCTTGCATTAAGCAGTCTCTTTCCTAGTAACTTACTTTGAATTTTGGGCACAAGTTTCCCTACTAGGATAAAACATCAAGACACCTAAGGATTAGATTTGGGAAAGGATCTGAGAAAGAAAAATTAGTTGAAGGCATGTAATGAGCACAATAAAGTATATGCCATAAAAGTACAGATAAGGAAATAAGACTTGCTTCCTTTGATGAATTAACTTATCTCAACCTTACAATTGGGTGCAATGGATTCCGATCCTGTCTCTATGATGATCCAGCTGTATGACTTTGACTATGTAAATTGATCTCTCTGGATCTGTTTCCTTTAGCATAAAATGAATTTGTAAGATAAATATTCTGTAAACAAGTCTCACAATGTTATATAATTCTAGAAACAAATTCTATGATCTTTCCCTCTCTTTCAACATTTAAATGTTACTTTCCTCTGGAAGAAAAAAGTTTTCTTGGAAGTATCCATTGTAGATGTAGTAGCAATAACATTGGTGTATATAGGCAGCAATGGTAAAGTTATATCACAACACTAGAGAAAAGCATTTAAATGAAAAATAATAAGCAATTTTACTGTCACACTTGAACCATCTTTACTTACAGGGAAAGAATTCCCTCTTGGAGAAGTAATTCTAGTTATAGTTATATTCTGATTTGTTTACAGTTACTTAAAAAATTGTTTAGCTCTCCAAAGAGTACTTGAAATATTTTTAAGAAATAAAGAATGCATACCAGCATTTAAAGTAGCCAACAACATGCAGGCTTAATGATTGCTTTAAGGAAACAAGTGGGTGAACTATGTGCAATAATTGTAAAATTCTCAAAACAATACATTTTTCTCCTACGTGCGGAGGACAGATTATCCATGTTTTGGTTCATGGTAAAAATTTTGTTTACTCCATAACTAAAATTAAACAAATAACAAAGAGGTCAATCACATGAGCTGGGATATTAAGAACAAAACAATTTGAAGAGGGAAATCCGCAAATTCTATACTAATTGTCATAAAAATCTGTTGGAGCCCATGTTTTTCATGTGCTTTTATAACGTATCCAGTAGCTTTACTGACTCTAAATAAAATTTCATTCCAAGGATAAACAAACAGTGATACTATTTCTCTTGGTTATATTATTGGCCAATCCAGATCACTCACTTCTACTAAATATAACCATTGTCACCAGAACAGAACACCGCAACCATCATTATAAGGCTAAGGACGGAAGACCCGAGGTTTGAGAAAGAGGATAATACACAGGGAAAACTGTGGCCTTTGAAATCAGCCTTGAGTTCAAATCTTGATTCAACTAAGTCTAGGTACTCTGGTTTTTTGTTTGTTTGTTTTTAGATTTTTTGAGACAGGGTCTCACTTTGTAGTTCAGGCTGTCTCTGAGCTCAGCCTGAAACTCACTTCACAGCAATCCTCCTGCCTCTGCCGCCTGAGTGCTGGGATTACAGGCGTGAGCCACCACGCCCGGCATGTGGTAACCAGGGATCGAACCGGGGCCCTTGCGCTTCTAAGACAGGCACCGGAACCACTGAGCTAAACCCCCGGGCCCTAGGTACTCCGTTTTTTTATCTTCTCATCCATGAGACATGAGGCTAATTCCTGCCTTGCAGTTGTGAGAAATCACTCTGCTCCATATAAAGCACGGAACGGGCCACAGAGTAGATGTTATAATTCCTTTGTAGGTGATGTTTCCGTGGAGCAAAGAAGACTCTGCTTCCTGTTTTAAATTAGAAACAGTGTTCCTTCCAGCTCTTAATTCCTATGAGACTGTGCTGAAATTCAGAAAATTGGCATTCTTAACTTCTATACTTACCACCTTGAAAAATAATGATAGTCCAAAGAATAGCTTCTGTCTTCCGATATTAAAAAAATTAACAGAGGAGAGGAGCTGGGCATGTAGTGTGGTGATAGAGGACTTGCTTCACAGGCATGAGGCCCTGGGTTTGATCCTCACCACATGGGTTGGAGGGAGTGAGGTGGTTGCTGAGAGTAAAGCACAATGTAAGGAGCCCAGAGAAAATGAGCAGAAGCAAAAAGCGAAGGGGAAACCCAGGTTTTCTGCATTGTGATTAAGCTATACGGAAGGAAGGACTATTTAAATCCCTTGGATAGTTTTCATGAAAGTTCTAAAAAAGTCCAAAACTTCCCTTGCTTGACTAATTTAATTATAATAGTTCAGAATCTCGCTTTGTGGTTCAGGCTGGCTCTGAGATCAGCCTCAAACTCACATCACAGCAATCCTCCTGCCTCTGCCGCCTGAGTGCTGGGATTACAGGCGTGAGCCACCACGCTTGGCACTGTGGTATGTGGTACTGATTGCTGCTGGGCGTGAGTCTCCACACCCAGTATTGTATGTGGTTAACCAAGGGTCGAACTGGGTCCTTGCACTTGCAAAACAGGCGCCGGAACCACTGAGATAAATCCCTGGCCCCTTTTTATTCAGGCTGTCAAATTTCTACTCATTTTTCAAAGTTGTCCTTAAAGATGACTAGGAGACCAGCACACACAACACTCCTTATGTGCCCAAGATCTTGCTAAATGCCTTACTTTATTTCATTTAGAATGGAAAACAGCCCTGAGAAGTGGATCTTATCAACTTCTTTTGTACAAAGAAACAGAAAAAAATTTTTTTTTTTTTTTTAAATTCAAGCCAGGAATGGAACTCAAGACTATAGGACAGGAAACCACCAGCTTTTCCTTTCTATCAGAAGGCACACATCCTCGATTTCTTTAATCAAAATTAATGAGCCCTATTTCTACTCTCTTTCTGCACTTGCCTTATTCTTTTTTTATAGCAATGATTTAATTTCATTTTTTGTTTGTTTGTTTGTTTGTTTTTTGTTTTTTGTTTTTGGAGACAGGGTCTCGCTTTGTGGTTCAGGCTGGCCCTGAGCTCAGCCTCAAACTCACATCACAATCCTCCTGCCTCTGCCTCCCGAGTGCTGGGATTACAGGCGTGAGCCACCACGCCCGGCACTGTGGTATGTGGTACTGGTTGCTGCTGGGTGTGAGTCTCCACACCCAGTATTGTTATGTGGTTACCGGG
>PVIR01008882.1:0-11068 GCA_004026965.1 Petromus typicus | reverse complement strand
AATAACTAATTAGTAAGTCAATAAGTATTAAATGAGCGCTTACCAAATATTCAATGCTGGGGTAGGTAGAGCAGATAATGTAGGAGTCAGAAGGTGTATTATTCTTGCAGTTAAGTAGTTTAATTTATTAGTTAATTGAGATGCAAGAAATGAGGACAAAGCAGAGTAAGGTGCTAATTTGCATAATGTAATTAAGTACAGGCCGACTTCACTTTTCACGTAGTTCAGGACTACCCACACATTAGCCAGTGAGAGGTGATCCTAATTACTTGAGAATTAATTATTCCATAGCCTTTATAATTTTTTGTGTACACACTAACAATTCTTTATAATCAGTTATAAATGTACAAGCTGAAGCAGGAGGATCACAGTGAGTTTGAGGCCAGCCTGACTTATATAGTGAGACCTCATCTCAAAAGATCAAAAAGAATCAGTTACAAGTGTAGAGGAAAATGAAAAAAAGGAACCAAATTCACATTTATTTAGTACACATATGAAATACTGAGGACTCAGTGTTTTACTTCTCATAAGAATCCCATCAAGGTTCAACAGTGCTCATCTTTTTTTCATCATATAACTCATGATCCCTCTTTTCTATGTCTTAGAAGACTGTCATATTCCTCTCTAAGTTTGGATCTGCTTCCAGCATTTCATCCTGTACACTTTAGTACCGTGAAATATCTCCACGGGTTTCTTTAATGTGAAGCATTTTCCTGAGTTACTTCCTCCGGGACGCTGTAATCCTCTCATCCCAACCTTGCCCTCACCGCTGCTGCTAAGCTCCTCTGGCTGCATCCGGGGACTCTCAGACCCCAGCAGTGTCAGCATCGTCAAAGTCTGCTCTCTTCTCTGGCTTCGTTTACCATGGGCTTAATGTCACCTCCAGCATTTTTACTTCATTTTTTCGTTGTCTTTTCATGGTAAATGTCACAGGGGCTTATCACTGGGAAATAAGGAGATGACACAACAGTCCACTTCGCTCTCTGAGTGACCCGAACAACAAATGCACAGTGACTACTCAGCAACCATCTTAGAAGGAAGTGACCTGATTGGTCACAGACTCTGATATGAATCTGTTGTTTACATGGCGATGTGTGTAGTGAAGCACTGGCAGTGAAGTTTGCGCTTCACATGATTACTCAGTCAGTATACCATGGGAACTGAAATTTGAGCTGTGCTATTTTGTAAGACTAGTGTTATTTAATTAAAATATGGTGATGAACTTGTGCATATAAGTACTATGCAAAGAGAGGATGCTCTACAGTTGTCATTGTTCTTAACTTTTAGTCTATATTAATGGAAAATGTCATGATAGAAAACTGTCTCACACACTGTAACTGAACTGGATTAACATGAAAGGTTAATGAGTGTAATATATCAAAATGAACTGTTAGCCTCAAAATGAAGTGTTAAATGTGTACCTTAACATAGTGTGCATAAAGCTAGTAAATGTCTACTAAATTACAAACAGAAATACGCCTACCACACAGCTACACATGGGCCAAAGTACAATGGCTTCTCGTATTTTCCAATACTTGATTCCACCTTTTTCTCACCTCTATTATTTGCTTTTTGTTTTACTTTTATTGCAATTCAGGTCGAATTAAATGTAACACTTGATATTAAAATACCATGACTAGCTAGCTGTGGTGACAAACAGCTGTAATACCAGGTACTTGGGAAGCTGAAGCAGGAGGACCAAAAGTTCAAGGCCAGCCTGGGGAGTTTAGGGAGACTCTGTTTCCAAATTTTAAAATAATTTTTTAATTAAATAAAAAGAGAAGATGTAGCTCAATGGTACAGTGCTTGGCTAGCCTATATGAGACCCTGGGTTCAACCCTCAGCATGATCACCAAAAAAAGAAAGAAAATGATATCATTTTCCATCTTCCTGATACCTTAGCTCCTTTCTGCCTACCTATTCTCTCACTTGGATACTGTTTGTTTTGTTTTGTTTTGTTTTGTTTTGTTTTTCTTTGTTTTGTTTTTGAGATAGGATCTCGCTTTGTAGCTCAGACTGGCTGGGAACTCACTATATAGCCCAGACCAGCCTCGAACTTACAGCAATCCTCCTGCTTCTGCTTCCTAAGTGCTGGGATTACAGGTGTGAGCCACTACACCTGGCTTGGATATTTTTTTTCTACTCTCAATAATAATAATATCATGTGGTTATATCTCATATTCAGATTTATATTGTTTGAATTTTTCTTGATAAGCATGGAAGAATATGTTTAATAGTAATCCCTCCTCCAAAAAAAAAAAAAAAAAACTAAATAAAAAAAAATTGAAACATTTTTAAATAAGTTTGTTGAAAAAACTTCCTTTAGAATTTTCCTGACTGGTTTAATTAATCCTCTTTGAAAAGATACAATATAGCTTTTTTTTTTTTTTAAGATAGGGTCTCCCTTTGTAGTTCAAGCTGGCCTTGAACTCACTCTGTAGCCCAGGCAAGCGTGGAACTCATAGCAATCCTCCTTCTTCTTCCTCCTCAGTGCTGGGGTTACAGGTGTGAGCCCCCATGTCTGGCATTGTGAGTCACCACGCCCATCATTGCAGTATGTGGTTACCAGGGATAGAACTTGGGACCTTGCGCTTGCTAGGCAGATGCAAGAACTACTGAGCTAAGTCCCCAGCCCCCAATGTAGCATTTTGAATGACAAAATTGGTCCTTATGTTTCCTTCTATAATTTTATGGTATTGATTTTTCCTACAAAACAATCAGCCACTTATTTTTTATTATTTCCTGCTCTATGCTATACTGAAATAATTCCTTCCCTTCTACTGAAGGCTTTATCAAAAATTATTTTTGTTGAGAGGTAAAATTAATGCCTTGCCCTGGTTAAAGAGCTGATTTAGAAGTCTGTGTGAACAAACAATCCAGGATACTGGGCTGAGCAAAGATTTTAAATGTGACTACAAAAGTGCAGACAGCAAAAGCAAAAATTGACAAATTGGAATTATGTCAAACTAGAAATTTCTGTACATACAGGAAATAGTCAAAAGAAGAAACAACCTACAGATTAGAAGAAAATGATTGCAAATTATTCATCTAACAAGGAATTAATTTCCAGAATATATGAGAAATTCAAATTCAACAACAAAAAAGAGTCCAATTTAAAAGAAACTACCGGCAGCCATTCTTTTTTTTTTATATTTTATTCTGAGACTAGGTCTAACTAAGTAACTAAGGCAATTGTCCAGGCTGGGCTCAAAGTTGTCAGCCTTCTGCCTCAGCCTGCTAGAGTGTTGGGATTGTAGGTGTGCACCAACAGACCTGTTTCAGCTTTATTTCATTTATAGTATTTTGTATCATTTTAACTTGGTTATTATCTGTCTCTGACTCTCGAATGAATAGCTGGCATGAGCCAGGGACGTGGTTCTCCTGTTTACGGCTATCTCCCTACACCCTGCAACAGTGACTGGCACATAGGTAACAAACAATTGTTGAATGAGTTTCTAGGGATATAATTTTCACTCCTCTATTAAACTGAGCCATTCGCTATCTTGCATATACATTTGCAAATTCCTAGCCATGTGCTTTTCTCATTCTGTTTTCCTGTACAAACTTTCTTTGCTGTTCCTTTTTAACAATTTGTATGACACTTCCTTCAAGATCTAGTTCAAAAGCCTCTTTGCAAAAACCTAACTCAGTTCTTCCTGCCATGAGCGCTCTATTAGTTCTTACTCCATCCTATTTTCATTATAATATCTTGGGCTCAGAACAAATTTTAAACATATTGCTTCATAACTACAATGCTTTTCCTTTTGAATCATCTGTTTCCTTGTTGAGAGAAGTACCCTAACCCTGATGAGGCTTTGGGCTGGGAGTTCTGGAATAACAACTCCAGGCTTTGGGTAGGTCACTTTCCACATCTGTGAAATGGAAGTGTTAGTCTAGTCCAGTGGTTGCAAAATGACAGGCCAAAAGTTGTATAAGACCCACTTTTGTGCTCATTAGCCCTTACTAAAACTGATCAACCGACAATACTTGAAACTTGGAAAAAAAGAGACACCTTGAAATTTTACCTTCTCTGAAAAAAAAAAAAATCAGATCAGCAACAAAACACCTATATTTCTGCATGGCAAAAAGTTCACTGAACTCGAAGGCAGCTGGCCTTTAACACTGGGTACAGATATCTCCATGACATAATGTCCAGCTATTCTGGACACTCATTTTTATGTTAACTCTCTATTGAAGTTTGAATAGCGAGCCCCCAAACTGGGTTATCTCTGAGGTCTTTTCCATTATTCTACATTCCAACTCTGGGTGAAGATATCCTTTTATCTCTCTACTCAGACTTTAAAGTTCTTAAAGGGCACAGTCTAGATCTTTTCCTTTGCTTTCATAGGTTACAGTGTTGGACATAAAGCAAACAATTAAAATTTGTTTATTGAACATTAAATTTATTTCTATCTATAAATCTGCAATAAAAACCAAATACCACCTAATAAAAAATTTACTAGAGGTGTTTGGTTGGGTTTTATAAGGAAAGACATCCTATCAACATGGAATGTTTGTATGATAGGAAAGCCTAACTCTGGACAGCTATGAAATAAAAGAAATTTCACTTGAGCAACAGAAAAGAAATGCACTCCTTTAGGCTTCTTGGTGCATAATTCCCACTAATTGTTCACTATAGCTTTACAGGCATATCAAGAGCAGAATGTACTCTAGGGATAGAAAAATATTGCTATTTGTCCTCCCAAGCAATGATCACATGTTCAACAGCTGGGAAATACTGAAACTCTCATTTATTACAATACCAATAACTACCTTGCTATGTTCCCACAAAGCCAAAAAATATTTGGCATGATTCAAGACCACCATATTTAATAAATCTCATTATTCTTTTTGCAATAATTCATTAAGTTTAAAGGGAAACCCATTACACAAAATGTCTCCCATGGATTAACAGTAATAACTAAGAAGAGTCCAGGCTGGCCCATGTCTGGTCCACCAAAATGAGTGGAAGTCCCAATTCTGATTGAGAGAGGATTTATTACCAGTGTTGTCAAAGCTTTGAGTCTGAACAATTTTTTTCCCTGTTATTCCATTTTCTATGATGAAGAGTACACAGAAATAGGATAAATATTTCACTTAGGAAAAGGTTCCACTCCTCAAAAACTACACAGTAACAAAGGATATTGCTGATTCTATACTGTTCATAATAAATACCAGATTAGATCTTTTTATGAAATGGGGTAACTAAGATTCAGAAAAAATATTTTAGAAATTTATAGTTTATTAAAACATGATATTCTAGAGAAATAAAAGACAAATTATGCTGAATAGAAATCATAACATTTACGACAAAACATTTTTAATTTGGATATTTTTCATACTTAAGTATTTAATTGTTTATAAGGTAGGTGGCTAATGTATATGTTAATGCTATCTACCAAAAACTGGCTCAGTAAGCAAATGAGTAGTATAAATAATATTTG
Organism: Petromus typicus; assembly: GCA_004026965.1. Taxonomy (NCBI): domain Eukaryota; kingdom Metazoa; phylum Chordata; class Mammalia; order Rodentia; family Petromuridae; genus Petromus; species Petromus typicus. Next base: position 5,624 of record PVIR01008882.1, on the reverse strand, counting down.
AAAAGAAGCATTTATCAAAGAAAATTTTTCTGAATATCTGACGTTTCTTCTATTTATAAAACAGTCTATTCAAAGTATCGACAAGATTAGAATTTCTTAAATATGCTATTCATTTTTATCTATTGACCAATTTTGGGCTGAACTACCAAATGTTTTAGTCATCTTTAAGGTTACTGTATATAGCTAAAAATAATAAAAATGGCCCAGTTGCTACAAGTGAGTTTTCTACATCTATTTACAGTTTAAATGTGGACTATTTTTATGTTTCATTGATGTTTAACCTTTTGCAAATTACATTTTTCATGGAAAAAAATCTAGTTTTACATAAGTTGTTCTTCAAGCTATGTGACCTGAACCTTGCCAGGCCTTAGTTTCTTCATTTGTAAAATGCAGATACTAATATAACCGATTTCTTCACCACATTGTCATCATCATTCCTAACATATTGAAAATTCCATGTAATAAATATGTGTCTAACTTGATTTGTATTTTCTCTAATTCACAGAGAGCACCATTTGAAATTCAGAAACTTCCTGCAGCTCACACATGTTGAATAGCCATCTCCCTCAGCTGCTTCTGCTGCTAAACTGGCTGTGAGCAGTTCCTGACTCTGCCACAAAAGCAGTCATAGAAATCAACCCACACAGAGTCAAAGATCATGCCTGAGGAGTGACTGAAATTCTGACACTCACTATTTTGATATTGTTCCCTGCAAAGGGAACTTGAGTCATCTCCTACCCATCCACCCCTTCACATTCGGACACTCTCCATTATGAATTAAGTTCTAGAATTCTTATCTTTCTGCTCTCTGTAGGTCTTCGTGTGCAGTCATCTCTGGCTTGCATGTGCACCTTCCTTTCCAGTTAACAGCTTTCTTAGGCTTTTACTTATCTAGCTGTCTTCAGTGTAGCAAGTAACTTTGCATCACTGATTATGCACAAGAAATTGGTCATGAATTGGTTTACATATATTATACTTCCTAATTCATACTGTTCTGAGACTCTCTACCTCACTGGAAAGATGTGGCCCTACATACAGTAGAGATTCCCCATAAAATATTATTTGCCTACAGGTTTCTCCCAATAGCAGAATGATGGAATGACAGGTGTCCTAGTGGTACTGATGATGGTGGCAGTAACTGTGACAGTGATGATTACAAGAATAGCAGTAGTGATGCTTGTGACGTTGATTATCAATCATGGTAGGTAACAGTGATGGCAGAGATTTTTTTTTTCAGTCATATAAATATGAGGAAATGCTTGTGTGGGTGTAGCATTTCATTCTGCTCTCTGATAATCTGCATTTGTTAGTAATGTCTAATAATTCATCAGGATCTTATGAGATTGTTTAAAGATTCTCAAACAAATAGTATCTCTATTGGCATAGGTATTTTTAAAGTTTTAAATAATCTACTATTGTATCTAAATCAAATGCTTGCCCAGTACAGTGGTGCACACTTGTAATCCAGCACTTTGGACACTGAGGCAGAAGGATCACTATGAGTTCAAGGCCAACCTAGGCCATAAAGCGAGACCTTGTCTCAAAAAAGTAAAGAAAAAATTTAAATACACAAGTAAAGCAAATGTTCTTATATTAAGCATATGGATAAAATGGAATCATTTTGCATGGATTCAGATAATCTCTCAGTTTGAAGAATTCCATGTGTAACACTCAAGCTCACCTAACAGTAATTTCTCAGAAGTAATACAAGTGTCTTGTGAAAGAAGATAATATTATGCTTGTCATTTGGAGTAACTGAAAAATTCAGAAGAAATATAGTCCTCAAAGATAATTCATATCTATGGATTTGTAGATCACAAAACTGCCGTGCCTAGTGGCAGAAGGTATTTTAAGTGTGTTGAAAATCAGTCATTGGGAGCAGCAAACCAAAGGGATAAATGGAGCCACTTCCTGCGGAAAAGCCTTCAGGTGGCCTCAAGAGAACAAACAGTAAGGCACTATGAGGAAAGCTGGGCAAGACACAAGACAAATTTCCCAGACTCTTTCATGCTGTGGTCTGTTCTTTCAGCCTCTGCCCTTAGGGTCTTAGCCTCCTTTATCTTTAGGAAGGAGGAATGCAATTTCAGGACCAGTATCCTGTCTCCCTCCCTCAGGGGGCCAGAGCCTGGCTAAATTCCACACTATAAAATTCCCAGATCCTTCCCTTTAGGCGTGGTTAAAAGAACAAAATTATTATAATTACTGGGCATAACTTTAGTCACTCTGCGTCACATCTTCCCCTGCAAGCGCGCTCTGGCTCTGCACGTCTGCTTCCAAGGAAAGAAGATACCTGTAGAAATAGCAAAATGTCTGCTAAAATGCTGAGTGTTAGGTGGATTTCTTAGGCTCATGTTAATAATCACCTACAACGCTACAATTCTGGCAGTATGAGCTGGCAACCTAGCCTCACGTCACTGTAACCTGGACCATCAAAGTGTGTCCCCACTTGCCCAGACCTGCCGCCTTCTCTTCTTACTTTCCTCTGGACTTCATCAGTGCACGCACCTCTTTCATCCGTTGTATACTGGGGCAGTCATGGTCACAGACAACCACTGAGAATGACAAGGCCATGCCTCACAGTAGGTCTCCAAAACTTAGTACAGGAAAAAAAAAGAATTGCAACATAAATTCAGTGGTCTTTCATATTGTCTGTAGGCTGAAATGATAATTACTTCTGATGTATTGTGTGAAATAAAATACATTATCAAAATCAGTTTTACCTATTTTTTAAAACTTGTAAGAATGTGGCTACAAGAAAGTTTAAAATTATGAGGGTGGCTTGAAGTGGTAGCTCATTTTATATTCCTATTCTGAAATATTGGTGTAAATCATTTATACCTCTTTGTACTGATGTGCTTTGTTTAAGAAGAATCAGGCTTGGGCAACAATGTTTAAAGTTATTTAACCGTTTCATATTAATTTCAGATAATTTTAAGTGGCCTGTCTATGAAGTACTGTGCCATGGCTGTGGTGCAAACCCAGTTGTTCTGAATAGCAACAAAACAAGAAACAAGAGTGAAAAGACAACTCTCAGATTGGAAGAAAAGTATTTGTAAATCACACATCAACAACGGAGTGGGAGGAGGCATGATGAAAAGGGAAAGCTTTCTTCCAAGGCAGCTCTGAGGAGATGTGAGGCCTCCTGTTGCCACATATCAGCATGGTGTCCAGGTGAGCAAGGACCTTTTACAGGAAGGAGTGGAAGGGAGAGAGAAGACAGAGACAGTAGATAACACCACACTCATTCCAGCCCTCCTGACCTCGTGGTGCTTTTGCATTTCCTCTCTTTCCCATGGAAAGGAAACTGGACCTTGCCTCCTAGTGCCTATTAATCTGCCTATTCTACCTACTTATCTGGGGTCAAAAGAAGAAGTTTATATCATAGGCCTGAGGAGATCTGGAGGAGCTGCTTGTCTCTAAACAAACAAATTCTAATTTTTTTAAGGTTCCACTTTGGCCTGCCAGGTATAAAACTGTTCAATAACAAGAAAACAACTCTATGTAAAAATGGAGACAAGTGGGCCGGGGATATAGCTCAGTGGTTCCGGCGTCTGTCTTGCAAGCGCAAGCACCTGGGTTCGATCCCCGGTAACCACATAACAATACTGGGCACGGAGACTCACGCCCAGCAGCAACCAGTACCACATTCCACAGTGCCGGGCGTGGTGGCTCACACTTATAATCCCAGCACTCAGGAGGCAGAGGCAGGAGGATTGCTGTGATGTGAGTTTGAGGCTGAGCTCAGGGCCAGCCTGAACCACAAAGTGAGACCCTGTCTCAAAAAACCTTAAAAAATAAATAAATAAATAAATAAAAATAAAAATGGAGACAAGACATTGACATTTTCTAAAAAGAAGATATTCAAATGGTCAAAGGTTTATGAAAAAATGCTCACCATCTCTGATCACCAGAAAACTAAAAACCACAATGAGTTAGTTATCACCTCATACCTCAAAAAAACGGAAACTTTACATTAGGGAGGATGTAGAGAAAGCTGAACCTCTGAGCACTGTTGGTGGTGCTATAAATCAGTATAATTATTTTAGAAAATGGTGTGGAAGTTTCAGCAAAACAGTAATCTCACTATTGTATATATACCCAGGAGAAGTGCGATCACTATACTATATGGATATCTCCACTCTTGTATTCAATTATTGAAACAAACTAAGTGTTCATCAATGAATGAACACAAATTTCTACAGTTTACAACAAACTTGCATATGTTTCTGCTTGGTAGGGATTGTTTTATCTATTTAGAAAACTATCCTGGCATTATATGTTTCTTACAGGCAATCTGAGTTGATCTCTGCTAGGAACATATAAACTTTGGGATGAAAGTACCTTAAATTAATAAGAACGGAGCTTAGAGCATACCCGCTTCTCTGTTCCTATAGTGCCTGTTCTTCAGATGCCAGACTCTGGACTAGTCCATCCTCCAGATCACCAGGCTGAAGGTGAAGTGACTCGCCAACTGCCAGGAGGTGAGAGTAAGCCAGCCTTGTTATCGTTTTACAGGCTTCTCTTTCCACTCACACAAACAAGTTATGTATGGTATTTACGTACATCTGCGTTGCTGGGCATTTTCCAAATGCCTTTTGGAGAACATTAAACAGGAAATTGATGCCACGGGGCAAATATTCATTCTTCCCATCCTCTCTCACAAAAACAAGTACAGATTTGCTGTGGCTAGACTGGTTTCCTGCAGTGTGCCGTTGCTTATTTGATTTTACACTAGAAGAAAAAAATACATTTTCTGTTTCGATTTAGAGCACGTTGAAAATGACTAAAATGCATAAACAAGAAAAGCCTCCCTTGTGAGAGCACTGAAGTATAGAGTTTGATGTTTCATAGAATCACAAAATTCAAAGGTTAATGATTGCTCTTTATGCCCATTGATGAAAGTCAATTTATATCACATTAGACACATCAAATTTGGTTTAAACAGCATGTGTTCGAGTTTTCAAATGGAAAAGTCTTCAAGCATTTGGCTGCTGCTGTGCTTCATATAAGGATAGTATCTTCTAATCTGTCACAAAGGTCTTGGATTAGTGGCCTCCTCATTCATTTCTCCCTGTTTACTTCCGTAGCCCAAAAACTGCTTTGGGATCCCGGAGGTTCTAGAAAAACTAAATTTACCTTTAGCCCCAGGAATAGAGGGTGTGATTTAAGTTAAATTATTCACTGTTTTATCTTCCTAGGTTAGAAACTTGTTCGGAAGGGGCATGCAAGCCAAATTCACCTAATCTAAGTAAATCTTGAGGCCTTCACCAGGCAAAGTTAAGCACTTTCTTTTTTTTTTTTTTTTTTAAATCTTTATTGGTACATTAAATATACACATCATGATTGCACTCCATAATGGGGATTTGTACCAGTATAAGACACAACTTAATTCTCGTTTTTTCCCGTAGCCCTACCCACCCTACCACCCCCCATATACATAAAATTTGTTTCCTTACTTTTTTGTTACAATCTCAACATTTTCCCCCTTCACCCTATTTTACATTGAGCATTTTCTATTTCACAATATATAACATACAATGCTAGGACTCATTTACATCTTTATTTTCTCATACCAGAGAAAAGATGTGATATGTACCTATCTGTGCCCTATTTATTTCACTTAT
>PVIR01008881.1:0-55203 GCA_004026965.1 Petromus typicus | reverse complement strand
CCCAAAATAAGACCTAACACTTGAAAACTAGAGATCCAAAATGCCAGCCCCAAGCAGACTATTGGTGCTTATCTTTACAGAGCAGCCATGGGGCAAGAGAACAATGAGGTAAAATCTTCTGCATGACCTTGGTCATCTCTTTAGTAACCAGAGAGGGCTTATTTTCAGGGAAACACAGTGTCTGTAGAAGTCTTTACTGAGTGACCAGTCAGCTGTACTGTGCTTCCCCTGGAATCCTTCCCCCTTATTTCTATGTCTTTTCAGCACTGGTCTGCCTTAATCCTGTCTTACAATTATTTGTGAATGTGCTTATATTTAATCCTCTTCAGTAGTGTAAGGAGGGGCTCTCTCTCTCTCCATCATTTTGGTATCAACTAACTAGAAAAGAGTGGAACATGTTCACGGTCGACTTCCCCAAACTGTAAGAAAAACCAAAAACAAACAAAAAGACTTCAAAAGTCATAAATGACCATATCAATGTAGGAGGATTTAACAACATGTGCAAATAAATTGCAATACCTAAAACGGACTGACTTGGTGGGTACCAGCCTGGTCTTCTACAGGGACAGGAAGGATGGCAAACATGTGCATCCTCTGTGCCAGGGACAGGCCCAGATACTTGTGAGGGTCAGAGAGGGCTGGAAATGAAAGTCAGAGAAACGGGGCAATTTGGTGGTTAAACAAGCTGAAGGGGCAAAGATCTAATCAGCCCATCAGCCACAGGTAAGCCTCATTTACAGACAGGACTTTACACTAAAGAATAGGTGTTTTTCCTGCCTGCGAGAATTGAGAATTGATCCTCAGCCCTGCTATCTACATCTCTTCACCCTTCCAGCTCTTCTTATAGCATTAAGAGCCAAGAGCCCCAAGTCTCCTGTGGCTCCCAAGTTGTCATTTTTATGATTAAAAACATGGCCTGGTCTCTCCTGCAGGGTCCATGTCCTTGTGTGCCCCCGTCATGGCTGCTCAGCTCTGCAGCCCATCAGGGGCCTGGGTTGTGTGAGGTCCCTTCAGGGTTCTGTGTACTGGTGACAAAACTTGCCACATCAGAACCAACCAATGCCTGGAGGAGAAGCAGAGGAAAGAACTCCAGCTGACAAGCTAAGCACTGAAGAGCAACAGCACAAATTGGGCACCCCTAACTGAGCCAAGTGCTCTTCCTTCCTCCAAAACTACATAGGAAGGATGGCGTAGGGAGCAGAGAGACTTTGGGCCCTTTGTGCTTTTCCATATTAACACAGTCACACTTTGCTATGCAGATGCCACTTTCAATAAACACCAGGACTTTCCAGGGCCTGGACTCTAATTGAAAGGATTGTTACTGTTGGTGAATGGCTGGGGAATTAATTAATGCAAAGCCAACCAGTTCATAAATGCCTGCTTTGTGAGCAGTCCCAGTGTCCCAGGGACCAAGACGACTGTGGTCAGTGTAGCCCCAGGACTCCATGTCAGCAAATGATATTTATTATCACCCAGCCGCTTTCTGAACCACCAAGCAACAGAGGCCTTAGCTGGGCCCTGGTTCCCTTGCAATAGGCACAGCCCTGCTTGGGTTTCTCAGGGGCTCAGCAGGCACTGTGGAAAAACACCCTCCAGTCTTCTGATCTTTCACCCCACTGCCTGACTCAGTGTGAGAGAGAGGGGCTTTGTTTGTAACCCATAAAGATAGAAAGAGTGTGCAAGTAGAGAAGGAGCTTGTTCCCAGTCTGGTTACTTGATCTATGTGCAGACACAAGCCTGCACGTGTGTGCACACGTACACACACACACACACACACACCCTCTCTCTCACACACACAATCACACACACTCACATCAACATAAATACACACAGTCTCCAACTAATTGAAACATCAGGTTTGATACCAACGTGCTAAATGGATGGTTTGCTAACATACATCCTAAGAATACAGGATGAAAACAGGAAGTGGTGACGGAATACTCCTAATCTATGCGCACACGTGCACGGGTGGTTTTATTTGTCCTCCAGAAAGTCGAGCCAAGCTCTGCTGTCATAGCCCAGCAAGCCTATTCCTGATGTCGCATCGGTGGCCTTGTCGCCACCTCAGTTCACTGCTGGGGACACTGTCCTACAGCTTCCCTTTGAGCTCAGAAAAAAGTACTGTGCACTGAAGATGGTAAAGGTGAAGTTTTATTCCCTTTTATAGTTTGCAGTGCATCTAAATGTTCTACAGTGAAGATGCATTTTACATTTATACACACAGGTTCATACACACGAAGCACAGTAGAAAAAAATCCTCCCATTTTAGTTTCATAAAATCCCTCCAAAAACTGGAGTTTGTTCAACAGCTTTATCTGACTTTTGTGGTCTTGAAAATTAGTTTGGGTCATAAAGTATGGAGACCATGACAGTCTCTGAAACTGGACCTGACCCTTCTAGTTTCTATCCGACCCTAGAGAAAAAGGAGGAAGTAAAAGAGAAATTTATCCTTGGAAACACCATCCTCTCCTTGACCTATCCTTATCCCTCTTCCCGCCCCTGCTACCTCTGTAGTCTATTATTTTCCATATTTTGCTTCACTTTATGGTCCAATATCAGTCCTTTACTCTTTAGTGTGGATCAAATTAATCAGCACTTATTTAACTATAATGTTATACATTCACATTTGCATTTTAATTCAAACCCAGTTGTATAATGAATATCGGCTAATGACTACAAAGTTATCTGTGCATCTCTGAAATCAGACATTCAGGTCCCTGCTGTTTATCAGAAAGCTAAGCCCCAGGTCCAGTCATATCACTTTTCAATACATATGTCCACTTCAGCTACAGCATATTACCAGTTAGTTCCCCTGCCCCTGCAAAGGAGCACACTCTGGGGGCCAGTACTAAATGTGCAATTCTACTTATTCTTACTTGGAAAACTGCTGCATACATATACTGACTACATATGTAGAATATCTGATAAAAATATACAATGATTTTGAGTGCTACGTTTTGGCAATAGACAAGGAAACTAAATGTGAAAGAAGTTTAGTAGTTGAATATCTAATAACTGAACAGGTCAGTGAAGTAGGACTTGAACTAGAAAGAATAGTCAAGAACTCCTAGTCAGGAGTTATCTGCTTTCAACGTATCAACTCCCAAGCCACCTACCTCAAGTCTTGGAAAAGCCAGGTGTGGTGGTACACGCTCATAATACAGGCACTCTGAGAGGCAGAAACAAGAAGGATCACAAGTTCAAGCCCAGCCCAAGAAACATAACTTAGAGATACCCTGTCCCAAAATAAATTGCAGTGTTGGTGGCTGGAGATACAGCTCAGTGCAAAGGCTCTGAACTTGATCCCCAGTACTGTAAAAAACAGTCCTAGAAAAATCTGACTGCCACATGGCTACTAAAACTGTCACACTGATCCTGCCTGTGTTACTGCCAGTCCTTTTGGAGGTAAGTAGGCTAATACAAGAGGTTGAATGCTACACACCATATTTCTGAACCTCTGGAGCCTTCTGTATTTATTAGATCATACTCTGCAGATTTTTTAAAAACTCAAAGAAAATTAAGAAAGAGACAGGCATTTATCATTGTTGTCTTTTTGACATTCTGATTCACATCTTAACCAGTATGGACAGTCCTTGGTCATCCATTCACTGTCTAGGAACTACAAAGAGAGACGAAGGGCTCCCAGGACTTCCCAAGGACCATCGTGTAGGTGAGATTTCCCAGGGGAGCTCTGAGACACTGGGAGGTAGTTCACCTCCATACCAGAAGGAGAAAGGGCCAGTGGTTTTCTGGTACCTGTACATGGACAGGAAACAGGTGGGTGACTCTCTGCCTATGAGAAGCCGAAGGCACCCAGCAGGCTTTCTGCAAACAGGATCTAGGGCCCCTAGTCTGTGACTGTTCTCTACATGCTGTAGCATCCCATCATCTGTCATCTAAACTCATGTGTTTTCTCCATGAAGAGCTGCCTCACCACAGGTCCACAGTGACAGGGCCAACAGGAGAATGGGGAAAAAGAAGAATCAGGAGATAATGTACAGGTACCAATTCCCTTTGATAAATGTTATCATTATGTATATCTAAAATGCCACAGTAAAATTATTTTTTTAAAAAAAACCTCTAAAACTGTGAGCCAAAAGAACTTTTCCTCCTTCTAAGTTGATTCTCCCAGGAATTTGGTACAGCGATGGAAAACTGATGAGCACAGAATGAGTGAATGAAGGACTTAATTAATCTGCAAGATCTCTCATCCTCTGCATAGATTTCCTGACACAAATGTGTGTTCAACAGCCCAAACAGAAGTTTCTTTCCTCCTATAGAATGTGGACTGTGGTTATTTCTAGCTCATTATGCAAACGTACAGAATCTGAACTAGTGTAAGCTTCATCTCACTTATAATTAAAGAGTGGAGTTGTGCGTGTGCATGTTGTACAGCAGTCCTACACATAAGCTGGGGGGGCCTCCCTAACAAATGTGGCCCCAATGGGTCTCAGCGGTGGTGGAGGGCATAAGGGATGTGCCAGGAAGAGGAGGAGAGGCAGCCTGCAAAACCAATCTCATTGAATGAATTCAATTATTGTGGGACACTAACCAATGACCCAACCTTAGGCATCCTGACAGTGTCTTTTAAATGGCCTGCTCATGTGACTGCTGAGGATTTTACAAAGAAATGACACTGGCACCATCAGAGCTGTTCAGGCCTGGCTCTGAGTCAGCTTTACCAAGCAGGTCACAGTTCAGGCCAGTGGGTGGGGCCTTGCTGCTACCTAGCCTGGCCTCCCACATCTTTCTGAGCTATTTTTTTCTTCCTTGTTGCCTGTACCATTTAAGAGAAGACTGATTTTAAAAAAAGGTTTCTTTTTTAAAGAAAAGGGTGTCCTAACATAGGCCTGTCTTTACAACTGGACTAAAGATCTGTTAGACCAGAAGTAAGATTGGAGACAATCTGTCATCCTCACTTCTTTCAGTAGAGTAAGGAAACAAAACATAGATGGTGAAGCCAAGGAAAGAAGGTGGCAAACATGGACAACAGGACAAGAGTGATCCCTACAGAGGCTCAAGCTGCCCTTTGTCCTCGGTTTTCTGTGCCATTGGCACAGGTGAGGAAATCCATTCCCAAGGAGTTGCCAACACCGAGCAACCACCCGCTGACAAAGATTGATACGGCAGATCGGTGACACAACAAAAGGAAGAACAGACGTGGGCCTCACCGCCATGTAACTTCTCAGTTACAGAGAACGTACGTGCACAGCTCAAGTAGATGAAGTTCACCGTTATACAGAAAACTGGCTGAAATGAGACTAAAGGTAGTATACAGCAAATGTGCTTAAAATCCTCTTATGATCTTCACCCATTTATTTCTTTAATATTCATTCATTAATGCCCATACAGTGTGGTCTGTAATGATATAGTGCTTGCTCAGGGATATACTCTCCCTGTACGTTATCTTATTATGTTATGTCATTTTCTGTAAAGAAAAAAAAAGATATCAGCTTTCATTCACTCATTCATTCAATATTTTGTCACTGAATGTCCATAATGTACTATACTATAACATAAACCTTTCTTAGGAATGTATTTTTCATATATATATATATATATATATCCATATTTTACTGTATTTATTTTTGGTGGGAGAGCATATATCAAAAAATATTTCACATTGGTTTGGATATCTTAATAAGAAGACTACACCTGGCCAAATCTATTTTTTTTTTTGATAGCCAGGCAGCAATCATAGAATCTTAGGGTTACAAAGAACTTACCTTGAAGATGGTCTCACCAACTTCCTCGGGTGAAGACAAGAGAATTAAGTACCTCCTGCAATGTAATTTAGCTACTGGGAGGTGGACCTGGAGCAAAAATAGCACTATCAACCTGATGAACTTTCCATACTCACACAGCCTGACATCCTAAAGCCTTGCATCTGTCTTTCTGCAACAGAAGCAGTCTGCTCTCTGCGACTCGGTCCTGGTGCAGAGGACATTTCTGCCATTTCTCTGCTCTGAGCCACTCAGGTCTCTGAAGAACAAGGTGTGGTTCTTCTGAATCCCTTCAGGGTGGGACAGAGAGGCCTCACGCTGACTCAGCACAGGATGCTCCAAGAACAGATGGGCCAAAATGGTCTGTTTTCTCTGCTTCTATGGGAGGAGAAAACTCCTTCCTCAAGTTCTTTTCTGCCAACACTTAGTTGTGGCAAAAGATGGCCCTCGAAGCCTGGCTGAGTGAAGTGCCAATCCCACATGCACCCACACTCAACCTTTCTCCAAGATACTTCCCTCTCCTCAGGTGCAAAGCCTTGGAGGATTTCAGTGGTCAATATAACCACATACTGCACTAGAAGCTTCAGGTCTAAATGACGCAAACATGGTGAACTAGGATCTCTTGCCACTCTTACTTATTAGTTTCATTAGCCTCGCTCAAAATTTCTTTTAGCTTCTCACAGCCTCTGAAGATTAAAATCCATCAATCTCTGCCCTTCTTGATAATTCACTCCATGTTCTCTGGGCTCAGCTAATGGAAATTCTTCACCTAACCTTTCCATGGTCTATTCTTTCCAACACCATGAGCTAAGCTTTGTGTGCCGATTTTAATAGCTTTTCTTGCACGCAGGTCCCACTGTATTAGTTTCCTGTGGCTGCTGTAAATGAATCACATAAAGTTGGGACATACAAGAATAGAAATTTACTCTGTCACACTTCTGGAGTTCTGAAGTGTGAAATCAAAGCATCACTGGGGACAAGTTCCATCTGGACCCCTTAGAGGAGGATTCTTCCTCTTCTCTTACAGTTCCTGGTGACTCCAGACACTCTTCACCTGGTGGCTACACACTCCAACCTCTGCCTCTGTCTTCACCTAGCCTTCTCTCTCCCCTCTGGAGTCTCCTCTTCTGCCTCTTCAGGGACATACGTCTTTGAATTTAGGGCAACCTCTTGGATAATCTGGGATGACTTCATTTTGAGATCCTTAACTTGACTACAACTGCCAAATCATTTTTCCCAAAAAAGATCACAATCACAGATCCTAGGGGTTAGGATGAGGATATATCTTTGGGAGGAGGGGTCACCAATCAACCCATCATTCTCTCTTCTAGCGACACTGTCCATCTCTAAATTATAGCAAAATCGATATTTAGAGTTATTGAACATGTATTAGCTACCTTCTCTCTCTGTGACAGAACACCTGAGATAATCAGTGTATAAGGAGGAAAGGTTGGTTGTAGCTCACAGTTTTAGAGGTTTCAGTGTATAGTTGGTTGGCCCCACTGCCCTTGGGCTGTGATGAGGCACACATCATGATGAGAATATGGTAGAAGTGTTTGCCTCACTTCGTGGCAACAAGATAGCTAAGAGAAAAACAAGAAGGGGTCGTGGTACCCATATCCCCTTCAAGAGCACACCCCAGAGATCTCACTTCTTCCCGCTAGGCTCCACTTCTTAAAAGTTCCACCACCTTCCAATAGCACCACAGGCTGATGAGCAAGCCTTCAATATATGGGTCTCTGGGAGACATTTATTCAAATCATAGCAAATAATTCAAACATTTTGGTTGAGTGATGCTCAGGTGTGGGTCCTGGATGCCAGCTTGGAACTGGGGACACAGGAGGAAAAAAGCATACCTCCTGCCATCCTGAACTCCTTTATCTGTGAGCTAGAGAAAGAACAAAAAAATCATCGCAATATAACATAATAAATGCTGTAAAAATTGGAAAAGTCCTATCACTCAAGAATTCAGTGATAATTCCCATACCCCAAGCAGTGTCACCCTCTTTTTGTTCTTATGTCACTGAATCTGTTTAAGCAGAAAAATGAATACTGATGGAGGAAGAGAGGAAGTGAAGGAAATGAAAGAGATTTCTTCCTTGGAGAAGTTTCTCTAGGCCACGATTATGTCTGTCTGAATATTAAAAATAAGAGGAGACATTTGTTAAGAACCTAGCATTGGGGCTGTAACACTTCTGGAGTCAGAGCAGGGAGCATCTCTGTGTCAGCAACAGCTCACACATGGGCAGGAGTGATGGCTCCCTGAGAAGCCATCTACGAATCTCTGCACAAACCATCAGCTTGGAGAGATGCCAAGAAGTAAGGATCGCTCTTTCCCGGCTGAGTTGTTTAAGCATTTTCATGCTTCAGGTATGCAGGGCCACATCTAAGCTCCTGGGTGACACCTTGCTTGTGTAGTATCTTGGGGAAGAGATGACCTAGGGAAATAAGGGAAAAGTTTCCCTTCTGGACCAGTTGTCTGAGGACAGGATTCTAAATCTCCTGAGCTGGCAGACAGGCAAGGTTGTGTACATATTATTCAGGATAAAATCCCAGAACAATACCCTTGTCAAGCGATTCTAGGTTGCACTAGAAATTCCTTTCTGTAGTTAAAAATTTTCATACTTTAGGGGGAAAATTGTGCATAATGCTCATCCTTGAAAACTGCTATATGCAAGCATAGCAGTAGACAGGTAAGTAGAGAGTATACAAATAGCCTCTAATTTGTGATTCTAAACTAAAGCTCTGTTTTGCTTTTCTAGAGTGACTCCTATACTCACTTTTAAAAAAGCACACATAATATAGTAAAATGACTTTTTAAGATGACTTTTTCATACCTGAAATTCAGTGAATAAGATATGGCTAAGTCATTTTAAACTGGCTCTTTCTGATGCCCTGTCATTCTCTTTGAATAAATTAAATCCTGGAAGAGAGTTTTTAAGGAAACGGGCAAGGTCCTTCTAAGAAAGTCTGAAACACAGCTGCAACATTTCCTAGAAAGTCTTGTTTTGGTGACTGCTCAATAAAGAATTTTTTTGTCTTGAGATAAGTGGTTATTGGGAAACACCATATTGCAAATTCTAACATTTGTTCTGCAAGATGACTAATGCTGAATCCTAAGTGAACATTATAACAAAGAACAATAGTGATCATAATCAGTACTACAAGGTATATAATACCTTTAGATACCTGATTTTATGGCTGGAAAAATGTTATAGAGGGATGGGAGTTAACCAAATGCACCTTCAGTTCTCCTAGCCTCCTCCTCAGCTAGACCTTATCCAGCTGTAAAAGACCAGGCAAACTCAGCCAGTTACTGGGTGAGTCCACCACAAAACTGATTCGAATTCACTTTTCTTTCCTAATTCACTCTACCAGAAAAAACAAGAAATTCCATTCTCTGAAGATCAGACAAATGCAGGTGGTAAATTCTATCCAGACATCTCATTTGGGAAGATGGTGGTGTGTGCACAATTTGTAATACAGAACCCTGGTTTTTCTTCCATATTTGATTTAGTCACACTATTTTTAGTAATATATGTTTGTAGTACATAGTAATTACATGCATCATGGGGAATTGGTACATATATAAGCCATACCTTGATGGATCTTAGTACCTCCTCTTCCCTCTCACACTCTCCTCCCCTGCCTCCACCAGGATGGAGAAAGGATGAGAAGATCCTTTCTCATCTTCATAGAATGTACTTCTCTGTTTCCTACTATGGCCCCAATGGATAGATAAGATAGATAGATAGATAGATAGATAGATAGATAGATAGATGGATGGATGGATGGATGGATGGATGGATGGATAGGGAAGCCATGCAATATATAACCTTCTGTGTCTGACTTATTTCACTCAGCATTATGATCTTAAGATCCACACATTTTCCTACGAGTGACTCAGTTATTCTTGCTTGTGGCTGAGTACTACTTCATTATTACACTGTTTTTATAACAAACATTGTTTAAAGGTCTATTATATAGCAAGAGTTCTATTAACAATCAGAGACAAAAGATACAGAAAAGTAAGCAAATTACAGTGGCACCTCCATTCATGAATGATTTTGTTCGCAAACACTTTGGTTTGCGAACAGAAGCATTTGGCAAAATTTTATTTTTGTTTACAAACTTCGCATTAGGTGACAGACATGGTTAGGGACATCTTTCCCACACTAACAAAAATGTGGCCATCTTTTCCAAAATTTTAGAACAAAATAAGCTTGTGAATAAAGGTACCACTGGACAACACAGTCATCTCCCCATTTTGTGGGTTATGAATGAGCAAATTTAACCAACCTTGTATCAAACACATAGAAGAAAAAAGTGCACCTCTACTGAATAGGTATAGATTTTTTCTTGTCATTATTTTTCCCAAAATACAATATAACAATTATTTACAAAGCACTTGCATTGTATTAGTACTATAAGTAATCCCGATGTAGTATAATGTAAATAAAAAGACTGCATAGGTTATATGCAATTACTGTCCCATTTTATTTAACAGATCTGAACATCTGTAGATTTTGATACCCATCAGACAGAGATTCCTCAAAGGTCCAGTCCCCAGTGGTTATGACTGTACAATGTGCTAAGCAATATTATAGAAATATAATATGTGAAAACCATTATCAGAGAGGAATCTACCAAGACATTCCTTAAAGGTATATGAAATACAAAAAGATTAAGAGAGCATGCTAACCTATTGACTAAAGAAACAAAATCTCTTGGTCCAGACATTCTGAAAATCAAACAAATTCTCTTTTGTTTGTGATTAGAGCAACCTAACAGTAGGTTCTCATGGCTTGTGGTTATCTTCCAACACTTACTTCTTAATTGAAAAACTTAAAATTAGCATCTTTATTCACAAGAAAAGTCAATATAATTCAATCCTCCTGTTTAAAATTCCTGAGAAGTGAAAGGTTAATTTCTCCCCTTTACAATCTACATGGTCTGCATTCTGTGTCCAGATGTTCCTCAGATGACTACTTTGCAGAACACAAGCCCAACACCACCAAGTGCCTTTCTATCCATGTGCATCTCTCTCAGCAATGCCTTTGCCCAGGGTCTGTCCACATGTTTTTCCCACTTGCAGTGGCCCAATCACAGCTTTAAGTGGCAGCCTGCTTTATTCCTGACCAGCTCTAGTCAAAAGAACTTTCCTCCCTGAGACATCCTACTCATTGGCACTACTTCTCACAGAAAACTGAAAGAAATCACCAGGAAAAGATTTAACTCAAGGTGTCTCACTCAGTCTACAGCTATCTACTGCAACTAGAAAGAAATTTCAACAATTATTTCAATGAAAGGTCAAAAGGGCTACAGAGAGAATAAAATGAACTGGGTTCCTAACCAAACTATTTCCATCTTTTTTCATGGCATGGCATATTCAGGAAAGAAAATACTAGTAGGGTGGGATGATGGAAGAAGTTTACAATGAAAGGGAGCTGACTCTGGACGTGAAAGCAACCTTCAGGGCCTTGCTGTCCCAGGATACACGCGTTGTGTCCTCCACTCCAGCCCTTGTTGTCCAGGACAGGGCTTCCCAACTGCAAGTGAGTGAGTGCAGCCACCACACAGTGTTCAGCATTGCTCAGGGCAAGACTGGGCACAGGAATAGCAAAGGGCAAGAAGGACCATGATCACCCAGGCCACGCAAGCAGCAGCACCCCGTAAAATCACTTAAAAGAGTTCCAATAAGTAAAGGTCATGAATGAGGAAAGAGAGAGAGACAGAGACAGAAAGAGAGACAGGAACAGAGAGAATGAAAATTTAAAAAAAACCATAGTGAATGTTTTAAGTCATTTTTAAAAAAATACCTTGTACAGTAAAAGATACATTGCCAAGAACTATGGAATAAGTGTGTTTGAAGCAAGGGGGAATATGTTAAGTATTTGTGGGGGATTAAGGTTGACATGCCTTTTACCATAATAAATATTTGGTTGAAACATTCACTGTATATTTTAATTGCCTCAATATATCTCTGTATCAATCTATCTCTACATACCTATATTTGTATCTAGATATTTGTATCTCTGCAGCTATAACCACATATCTACCTCTCTATGTAATACACACGACATTCCTTAAGTAGGTTTAAGGTATCCATGGATCTAAAATTGTACAGAATCTTTGAGCCTAACATCCTTGTTTGAAAAAAAAACTAATTTTATTCCAGCAAATGAGAAATTAATATATTTATTGCATGCATAGTAAACAGAATTTTTGAAAATCCTTTCTCACCCTGAAAGTATTTATAATCTAATGGAGGGCATAAACATACTCCAGGACCTAGTGCATCAGATCTAGGCATAATTTTCAACTTTCACTAACTGGAATTTTCTATATACTTCATTCATTCCCACATTTTACACTGACATCTCTCAAACAAGTTTTTGTATGCTGAGTTCAGATCTTTACAAACCAGCAGGAAAATGAACATTCTAAGAAATTATAAGATAGTGCAATAGTGGAGTTGGGTGGCACTGTCACTTTTATCTGCACGGCAATGTTTCTGCAATTATTTGAAAAATCTTATTGCATGTTGCCCCTATAGTTTTATAGTTTTATAAAAACATATAGTTTTATAAGACCTATAGTTTTATAAAAACAAGGAAATGGGAAAATGAAAGCACTAAAATGAAATTCTCATGAACTTAACACAATCAAGACAAAGCTGGGAATCGAGCAGCTCAACAGAGTTAAACATTTCCTGGACTTAAATCTGTGAAAGAAAATAACAAAACTAAGAAATTTCTGCTTCCACACATTTTTGTGGGATCAAAGTTTCAGGAAATCACTGTTCACAAAGGTAGTCAGCTACCTGTGGGCCGGTATGGGAGTTGGTATGATCTAGAACTTAGTTTCTGCCCCTATCTGCTTTCAAAGCTCCATGTAAGGTAAGTGTTACGGTTTAGCTAGCTGTTCCCCAAAGTCTCATGTTTTGAGAGTGGGGCTTTTGGAAAGTGGTTGGATCATGGGGGTGCTATAATAATGAAGGTGCTACATGTGCTCTTGGGAGGTGGGGTTTGCCTGGAGGTTGTAAATGGGGGCGTGACCTGGAAGGGTATGTCCATGTCGCTCGCCTTCCCCTCACTCTCTGCTTTCCAGTCGCCGTGTCAGGAGAAGCTTTCCTCTGCCATGCCATTCTCCCAGGTGGTTTCTGCCATGGAGCTGTCAACAGGGAACTGAGCCCACTGAAACTGGGAGCCAAACTAAAGCACTCTTTTTTTTTAAGCTGTGGGTATCAAGTATTTTGTCCCCGTAACAAGAAAGCAACTGATATAATAAATACTACCATTTAGATTCATGCCCTCCAACGGCCCACATATTCAAGGATTGGTGTCCAGATCATGGTCCTATTGGGAAGTGGTGGAACCTTTAGGAAGCAGGGTGTAGAAGAAGAAAGTTAGGTCCCAGGGCCATGTCCTTTCTCTTTTTTGTTTCCCTGTCATGAAGTGAGCAGCTTTGTTCTATCATAATCTCCTGCCATGATATGCTGCCTTGACACAGGCCCAATAGCAACAGAGCCAACTGAACATGGAACAAAACTTCTAAACTATGAGCCAAAACAGACCTTTCTTTTTTAGAGCTGATTACTTCAGGAATTTTTTATAGTAATAGCTGATTCACACAGTAAGCAAGGCACTTGTCTTGAGCTCACTTTCTCCTCCTCCCCATAATTCACTTATTATGCCTTTCTGCTGTACTTCTATAGGTAGAGTCTAAGTCTAGCCCAGTAGTTCTCAATCAAGGGTATTTTTGCCCCCAGGAGACATTTGACAATATTTGTAGACAGTTTTGATTGTCACAAATTAAGATGGGTTTGCAACCAGACAGAATTTAGGGATGCTATATAGAACAGTTCTCTGCTATAGTAAATTTAATGGCCCCAAAGGTCAATAGTTTTGGTGAAGCTGGGCAAAACATAAGCTTCTAAATTCTGTCCTTAAATTAGAAATTATCTTTCTACTTTAAAATTCCCTGACTCCAATTAATCTCCCTGAATCTCTGGATTGTGAGTTCTTTTCTTTATGGCTATGGGACGAGTAACTGTGTGTGTGCTGATGGAAAAACTGAATGATTTAGAAGGAAGTGAATGCAGAAAGGAACTGAGTACTAACAATCTTCTGAGCGCTTGGTATGATCTAGCTGAGCGCAACTGTAACAGCTTTGTGTACAATATCATACTTAATCCTCCTAATAATTCTATGAAGTAGGACTACTATGAAAATTATTCCACAGATGAGCAACCCCCGGCTCAGAAAAGTTAAATAATTTGAAATAATAGAAGTCTTAAGTGCGGAAGCCAAGATTGGAATCCAGGGAGTCTAATTCAAGATGCCAAAGAGCAAACTTAATAGACACTGAAAAGCAAATGAGGTTCCAACAGAAATGTAGGAAAGAGAAGAACTGAGTAAAACTCACCTGGAGCA
Organism: Petromus typicus; assembly: GCA_004026965.1. Taxonomy (NCBI): domain Eukaryota; kingdom Metazoa; phylum Chordata; class Mammalia; order Rodentia; family Petromuridae; genus Petromus; species Petromus typicus. The sequence continues at coordinate 41,045 of PVIR01008881.1, read as the reverse complement.
GACCTAGTGGTCAAGGAATTTGATTCTCAGATTATTCCTCACGGTCCCCTCTACTGACCCAGGTGCAAAAATCACAGTTCTGACCACTAGGATTCTAACCTTGTTTCTACCCATAGTGCTGCTGCTTAATCTGTTTAATGCTCTGACACCATGGCTCTGACAGGCAAAGAAGAAACTTTCCCCTGTTCATTCTCATTACATTCTGTTAACCCACAGCTTGTTTTGTGCAAAAACTGCAGAACTGGGAAGAAGAGCAGAAAGCATGTGATATGTTTAAATATGCCAGAGCAATCTGCTGACCAGTGAGGTTTGTTTATTAAAAATCTTTATGTGGGGTGAAACTCAACTGAGCTGATGTCAGCTGCTTTATGGAGAGGCCCTGTTCTCAAGATTAGGCTGCTGTTCGTCTTCTTTACGGAGCTGACAGAGGACGTTCTGGAGAATACATGATGCGAAAAACATCTGTATTATAGAAAATCAACAATGAAGAGCACCAGTTCCAAATGGAGCGTGTAGTTTAGAAGGCTCCTGTCTGCCAATAGATTAAACTGCTCTTTTTATCTAAGGAAGAAGCTAGAGGAAGTATAAATGAGTTTAGGAACAGCAAAAATTGGCTTCTCTTCTGCCAAGTTATTTTTGGACACTTGGGAGGACACAGGGTGGGTTTTGCTTTATTTTAAATCAATGTTTTAAAAAATACTTAGAAAACTACCGAATCCCAAATCAGAGTTGCCAAGGGTAATGTTTTCCTTATTTTTCCCCTATGAGAATATATGCCTCTGAATAAGACAGGATGGATGGGAAAGGGTTTATAAATATTTGAACCTTCACATGCCCTCTTATTTAAAAACTCTGGTGCCATTGGCTCTTTTGGCTGGGACAGATCTTTAGGGGAGGAATAAAGATTCACCAACATCTGATCATATCATAATAGCAAGAATAATGATAATAATGTTACTAACACATATCTAGCACTTACTATCATTAGATGTTTTGCATTCATTACTGCATTTAATATTCACATGTCTGGTATGATCCATTTTTAGAAAAATAATTTCTGTTGAAGTAGAACATAGATACAGAAAATTACACAAATTTTAAGTTTGAAATTCAATAAACTTCACAAACTGGACCTATTTGGTAACTACCACTCAAGACAGGAAACAGAACACATCCAACCAACTGCATGTTTATCTGTTTACTCCTTCGTGGGTAACCACTGTCTCAACCTCTAGCAACAAAAATTAGCTTTATTCAGCTTTCAACACTATATACATTTCATTACACATATGTATACTTTTGCATCTGGTTCCTTTCACTCAGTATCGGGTACATGAGATCCAACTGTATTATAATGTGTAGTTGTATTGTGCAATGTATCACTGTAGAGTGTTCATCACCATAGCTAGAGAATTTTCCATTACATTAATGTGCCACAATTTACTTCTGCATTTTACTGTTAATGGGTTTTATACCCATTTCAAAGTTAAGGCAGAAGTTTAAAGTTAAGAACACTGAGACTCAAGAGGCTTAAAATAAGTTGCCTAAGTCTACAAAGCTAATAAATAGTAGATCTGGGATTACAACTCAGATTGGCCTGGCTCCAAAGGCAGTCTGTGACACCAGGCTGTATTGCCTTTCAGAAAGGCTATGTTTTCAGGGACCCCTCCCTGATGTTAAAAGATCTTTTGTATAAATAATTTGGGAGGCCCATGGGAAGAGGATACTTGAGCAATGTGACATGAACCCAAATCCACCCACTTCTGCAGAGCTCATTCCCTTTAGACACAACTCTGTCTTTGATTCCATCTGTCACTTTTTCCCTTCTCTATTACTTTGATTGACTGTTCCAATAGCCTTATCAAGATCTTCAGCATTGTGGAACTTAAGTGAGTAGCAGAGACTGAAAACACATATTGCACCCGAGACCCAGAGGAGAAACTGTGAAAAACTCGTGCACCGAGCTGCAGCCACAGGACAGGTGAAGACTTCAAAGATTTCATGAGTGGAAGAGATTAATGATTATTAATGTGCACTGTGTGTGCACACTCTAACTTATGTTGGCTCATCTTTCTTCTCCTCTCTCATATTTCACCAACATATAGTTTATTATGCTCTTTTTAGGGTGAGCATCTATTGGTCATATCCAATAAACGGTGCCCTAATTAGCATTAATATTCTTGCATGTTTTTCGAAGACAAAAATGCTTTCAGAGGACAACTTACACATGCAGGAAGTATGGCTATCAGATCTCCTCCCAACAGTCTGTCTTCTTCAGATGACTAGAAATTTCACTGGAAGGCACCAGTCAGCCCAAGAAAATATGTGAGGAGCAGCTTTTCTGGCCCAACCTTTGGCTCCCTCCACCCCTCATAATTAGACATGACTGGGAAAACCAGTCTAAGAAAAAGTCAAGGGGTACGCACAGTTAAGCTTGCTTACTACATCTCAGCTATTTCCTGCAAGCAGCACAGGATCAGCTGCAGCTTATCTGGTCAGTTTACAGCTGACTACGAACCAAATGCACAATTAGTGCCAGCCACTGAACACCACTTGTTGGGGCGACAGAAATCACTGGATCAGCTAAGGTCTGAGGTATGTGTGTCATTTATGTAAACACCATTGGGGTTACCAAGCATCAAGCCAGAAGAACCCCACCCTCGCTTTGCAGAGTTGTCAGAATCCTGTTTCCCTGAAGGAAAGAAGCTACTACCAGAACCTACCAAGTGTTTGTTTCCTGGGGCTACAGGAACAAAGAGCTGCAAATGGGTGGCATCTCTGGACACCGGAAGTCTAAGAGATAGGTTTCTGCAGGCTTGGCTCCTTCTGAGCTTAGAGAAGGAAGGATCATGCCAGGTCTCTGCACTCAGCTTGTAGATGCCCTTGTCACACCACCTGGTGTTCTCTCTGTGTGTTCATGTGTGTCTAAATTTCCCTTCTTGTTGTGACATCAGTTAGATTACAGTCTACCCACATAACATACCTCTCTCTAATTTAAGGGCTTCTATAAGGACTCCATCCCCCAAAAAGGCCACATTCTAACCTATTGAGGGTTTAGACTTCAATATGAACTATGGAGAGACACAGCTCAATCTGTAACACGGATGCCCATGAATTTCCTTCTTCTGTCTAATTCCCAGTCAGGAAAGTCTTCCCCAGAATCTGTTGGGCCCACATTCTGCACATGCTGACTTCTGCCTAACAGGTTGATTGAAAACTAGGGGAGCACTTGACACAGATCCATTCCTGTTTCTTTATGCTCCTCTACTAGCTGCTCTTGGCACCTGAGTTAATAACAGAATGCTATTCATTCACAGATGGGAATGAAATGTTGCTCTCAAGGTGTCCTTGGGTCAAAGGAGCCAGAGATGTCCACCTCACTTCTAGTTGGGTCTTCTCCGGCTGTTTTGGCACACCTGCAGACTCCCTTGCAGATCTCTCTCACCAATCATGCAGGCTCATCCTTCACTCCTTTGCCATGGAAACTTGAGCTACTTTTTCCTCTTTCTCCACCCCACAGGCAATCTTTAATATCTCACTCAAGTCACGTCTTCTGTGACAGGTGCTTCTCACTCACATCACCAGACCAGAACAGCACTGTGTTCAGATGTGTTCTACACATTTTGAAGAGAGAAGCAGAGAGAGGGATTTTCTCCCTGCATGTGCAGTTTCTCAGTCACTTCCTGAAGCCATCCTTGAATCCAGACTCAGTGTTTCCATTTCCTGGGGCACAGATTTCTTTCCCAGGAATCCCATCCTGGATGCTGCTCCAGGCAAGGAGAGGCACAACCCCTCAGTACTACACATCTCAAACTGTCCCTTTTTTATGGTAGCTACAATAACCCAGATTTTACCTGTGGTTAAATGAGGAAAGAGAGTTAGTCCTTGACTCCCACTTCCTGAATGAAAATATCATTTTTTAAACTTCTATTTTATGTGCAGTCTTACTCTTCATGAAGCCTTTTCTTGTAAGTGCATTGTTTACTTCCAAAAAATAACTTGTACCCCTCAAAATTTCATAAAAATCCCTCTGTTCAGTTTCAAAGTAAAATCATATTGTTAGGATTCATCTGGATGAGTAGAAAGAAAGAGGCTGTTGGAACTGACTTGTAGAGGAATTTTTAAAAATAACACATGACCTCATTTTTTTTAATGTAAAACTTGAAGATTTCTTCTGAGAGCTTTGAAGCTGTGAATAGATGAGTGGATGGATGTGATTTTATTAAAGGACTTCAAAACCATTTGCAATACCTGGCTTAGTCTTCCCGGGAAACAAGTAACTTTTTAGTGGTAAAATGCTCAGATACTATGAGAAGCACACATATTCCTCCAAGATGGAAATCCACTCTTTACAGCATTATTTGCTAACACATCTAATTACTACCTCCAATTAACTGATGAAACACTGTGGAAAAATAGGGAACAGATGTGCAAGAGCCCAGCACCGCATTTGAGAGAATTCTCAATACCTGTTAGCTTACGCAAACCTTCATCTCTACTGAAAAGCCAAAGACAAAGGTGGAAATGAAAGCCCTACTTTCTAATCTAATTAAATTCAATTTGCTAAGTAGTTTGATTTTTCACATCAAAATATAAATGTGCCTTGCTCCAGTTTGTAGAGTTGATGTAAAAAAAAAAAAAGAGATGTGTGCTCAAAATATTTTGATACATACCTTTGTAATTACTTCATGCAATAAATATTTATTCAGCACTTATGTGCAGGCAATGGAAATAAAGATATGAATAAGCTTGGAATGCTAAGGAAGATGCATGCTAACAACCAATAAACTGTGTCATAAAAGAGATTCAGAAAAGTTAAAAAGACATTTGTGGTATCAGGTATAAAAACATAAAGACAAGTCACACTCCAGGTTTAGGGGTTAAGAAAGGTTTGAAAGGTAGTGCTATTGAAGCTGGAGTCTAATATTTGTCAGAAAGGTTACAATTATCTAGAAGAGAGATGAATCTATCCTAAGTCAAAGCATAGTCAGAGGATATAGAGAAGAGTAGTCCAATTAAATAGAATTTAGGAGAAAGAACCTATCGGACTTAGGAATGGCTATTTCCTTTGTCTTATGTTACTAGGTAGGAAGAGTAAAAACAAAAGAAGTTCGTTTTACAAAGCAAGTAACAATTCTAACAGATGTCTACTTTGTAAATCTCTAGTTTCATACTTAGCATGCTTGTTGATAGCCAAGAAAATATCTGTTGCACAGTAGCTTTGATGCAACTGAATCTTTTTACACTAATAAATACCTTTTGCTGTCTCTTTCAGATGGCTTAACTCCTGGTTGAGAGTGAAATTCTTTTACCTTAAGTCCTTATAAGCAAGAATCAGAGGCTCTATCAGCCCTTGCACAATAATATGATGAAGAGGCATGCTGGCAGAGAGCAAACACTAATTTGTTCACTTGTGGGTAAGTCATCATTTATGTAGCAACTTCAGTGAGTTGGGTATTGGAGATTTTCCAAAATGAATAATGTCCCTGCTCTTGAGCTTGCAATGTAATAGAAAAGATAAACAGAGTGTGATCACCAAGGCAAGAATTAATACAAGTAGTGCAAAATGGACAGCATGACACAGATTCTGGAGCTAGGAAACAGCACAGAGGGTGAATCCAAGCAGGAAGAAGCAGCAAGGCTGTACTTGGCAAACATACAAATAAAACAAAAGTGTGAAAAGAAAGGGAAAACTGGGGGACAGTGCATAGACAATACACTTGCTATCATTTGGAAGGGTTGGAATGCATCTGCAAAGGTTCATGTGTAGGAAGCTTGGTCTTCAGTGTGGCAATGTTGAGAAAGGTGTATCTTTAAAAGGCAAGGCCTTATGGGAGACAATTGGTTCATGGGGACACTCCTAATTCTGGTCTCTTTAGGTTAGTCAATTCTCTCAAAAGCATGATGTTATAAAGCAGAGCAATTCCTTGCACTTGGTCCCTTCTGAATATAGGCATAAATGTTCCTTTTCCAGGTCTTTGCCATGATGTCGTATAGCCAGAGGATCCTAAACAGTTTTCCACTGCAATACTATTTAGACCTCCTACCCACCAGAACTGTGAGACAAATAAGCCTCTGTTTTCATATAAAGCACTCAGGCCTTATTACTTTATTATAGAAAAAAAAAAAAAAAAACTAAAGCAGTGATTGAGCCAAAGTGTTAAGGAAAAGAAAGATAAGACACCAAATTTCACAGCTCTCTACTTTATTTTTGGCTTCACTTGCCTTCTCAGGGACACACTGTCTAGCCTCCCAGACTTTCTTCTAAAATCTGGATGGAAGGCTTCCTGACCAGACAATTCTTGCCTTCTGTATGCCCATAAATCCAGCACTATATTGATGATGCCAAGGTCTGCTACTGGCTCCAGAAGGAGCCAAGCCCTTTTGCATCATGGCTACAGAGGCCTCTGAATACCTGGATGGTTGAGTCCTGTGAATTATGTAAACTAAGGACAAGGTCTTGCTATTCTAAGAATGTTCTCAAAGCATTTTTCATATTTTCCTGTTTTAAACTATTTGTCTTCTTTGTATTGCTAATCATTTTAACAACCAAACTCCCCTTGGTCAAAATATTACAGACTCTGACTTTATGTCATTTCCCTTTTGGGTGACAATCAAAATGTTTAAAGTCACTCAACTGTTCCATATGCTCTTGATTCTGGAGCTAGGAAACAGCTAGGAAAGACCTGGCTGTAAGTCCCCAGTAGTACTAATGCCACAGCTTGAGCATTGGGCTGCTTTGAAATTTCCTGTACCAAATTAATTAGTCCACTGCCCTAAATCTCCCACAAAGTTTCAGGACATGAACAAATGCACATAAATTATTTGCAAAAAGATAGCACATATGGCCTTGAGTCCAACTTCCAATGAAGTCCTTGTTCTAAACTGAAAATTCCCAAGCGACACTTTTACTGTCTGCCTTTTAAAACAGCACTCCGATCTTTTAAGCTCTGACCAGAAGTTTCCATAAAGCTCAGTTTACAGCATTCTAAGGCTGGTTTTCCAGCACCTCCGAAGCTTTCCAAACTGCTTCCACAAATCAGGACAAAGTTTCTGAACCACATGATTAAGTAACATTCACAGCAATGACTCCACTGCTCTGATATAAAAATCTCAATCACTTTCTCGTCACTGAGCCACAATCCCTGACACCTCCAACTTAAAAGAAGAAGTTTATTTTGGGCACCTCCAAGGCAAGAAGGGATGGTGAAAAGCTAGTTACCTTATGGCAGCCCAAAAGCAGAGAAAAAGCAGGATCCAGGGAGGGAGATATACCCTTCCAGACCAAGTAACTTGCCCCTTCTGACCAAGCTCCTCCTCCTCCTCCTAACAGTACATATAGCTCTACACTCATCAGTGGGCTAATCCACCACATGCCCTCACAATCCAATCACCTTTTAAAATCCTTGCCTATAAGTGCATAAGGTGCTGGTGGGACATTCAAATATAAACCAGAATAGAGGCAAAAGTAAAAGAATGGAACTTGAGGGGTGGAACCATCATGACCAACTAGGGGGTGATGATAAAGGAAAGACTTCCTGAATCATGCCTGCATAAAAGCAGATACTCTGAGGCAGGACCTAAAGAGAAATTCTGATACTGGGTAAATGGAAGGATAAATAAAATACAACCACTGTCGATGAGGTTTATACGGGGAAGTTGGGCTGTTCCTAGATCAGAGTGCCCTCCCCACACACTCTGTCTTGGAGAAGACTGGGTCCCCTGAGGAAAAGAGACAGCACTCAGCAGCAGCCTAGCTGATAGAATAAACTCACAATCACGCTAACTGCTCCACAAGGAACAAGTTCACTGTGAGGGAGACAGGTGCAAGCTTTTCAGAGAAACTGAAAGTCAGGGAGTTGTGTATGAGACAATACCGGTGTGCCCTTGGGATTGAATGCACTCACACCAATGCCCTGAATCTAAGTGAAGACTGAATGGAAGCACACGGATCCAGGAGCAAACAGTGCCTGGGAGAGCCAAGAGTTGGGGGAGAGAGAAGGCTTGATCAACCTAGAAATAGTCAGTCATTCCGCATACACACAATGGGAGTGCCATATTTGGGGACATTCAGTACACTGCTCATATTTCCCAGCAGGTGCATACGGGGAACCCCAGAACCTACTTCCTGGAGATTCCAGAGGACTAAGAACCTTGGGATTGTGCCAAGTTTGTAGGATACAGAGTGAAGCTCTTATGGCAGTGAGTGAAGCAGGATCGTGAAGGGGGAAATAGAGAGCGACATCTGGATCAGAGGGTTTCCAGTACTGCACTAGATAAAAGGCCTGTGGAGGAAAAACATGGAGCCAATTGTGGGATTTCGTTTATTGAAAGGATCCAGTGTAAGAAGTTCCTAGAGGAAGTTGCCAGAGAATCTAATACTGGGCAAATTATGCCACATTCCAACCCAAACTAATGGAGGTTAAATAGACTGCCTTCTGTTTGCTTTCATCTATTGATATTTCTCTTCTTTACATCTCTTCTTACTGATTTAACCCTTTCCTTTTCCTCTTTCTTTTCCCTGTCTTCCCGGTGTGATTATGGATAACAATATAATTCAGTCTGCACGGGGCACTGATAAAAGGGTAAAATTGTTAAAGCAAGTTTTAATGTAAATATTGATATATGATTGGATCAGTTGATGTTATTATAATCTGTAGGAATTCTCCCACTGTAATACAGTGTCTGAGTCTAATCCAATTTAACTGAATAGAACAAGGAAGTAAAAAATGCCAAGAAGCAAAGAAATATTAAATCACATCACTGGAAAGCAGACAGCTGCTAAATGTTTCTCCATACCACCTGGTAGTCACATAGTCCTTCCATTCAAACTGATGCTCAACCCTCAGCAATGCATTCACATGTATACACACACACACACACATACACACACACACACACACACACACACACACACACACACACACACGAAAACAAGGCAACAAAGTGACTCCAAAAATTCCCATCTCCCAAAATAGATCCAAGGAGCATCAATAAGGAAAAAAGCAGAAGTCAGATGGTTGAAATACTGGAAATGATCAAAAAAAGAAATTTAGCAAATTCAAAAATGATCTAACCAAATAAGTAGTGGACTGATCAATGAGCTTAAAAAAGATTCAAATAAAAAATTAGAAGAGCTAACCAAAATAACTAAGAACAAATTTAACAAAGAATTAGAGTCTGTGAAGTGCCAAACAGAAATTCCAAGATGCTATTAGAATTCTATTGATTGAATTGAATTCTATTAGAATTGAATAGAATTCTATTCTATTGAATTGAATTAGAATTCTATTAAAGCACAAGCAGCTGTAGTGACCAATGTGAGGACAGAATATCAGATCTAGAAGACAAGGCTGAGACCTGAAAATCTACTTAGATACCCTAAACACAGCAATGGGATAGGAAAATGGATCAAATAGCTACTAGACGGTGCAAAAAAGACAAACTGGAGTTAGAGAAAAGTCAAAAGACAGCAATATATGCAATAAAAATACATAAATCATAACAGTACATTTTCTAAGTGTAAGGAAAGAATTCAATATAAAGTAAGCTTTGCCATGACACATCACAATACAAAGTCCCAGAAGTACATCACAACAACAGAATCTTAAAAACTCTTAAAGATAAGGAACAAATAACTTACAAAGATAAACCCGTTGCGATTAGAGAAGACTTTCAACAAAACATTAAAGGCCAGGGCAGATTGTACTACAGTATTTCCAGCCACCACCACCACTAAAGCAAACAAAAAAAAAACACAAAAAACTTTCAACCCAGATTAACATATGCTGCAAAACTATCCTTCAAATTGATAGAGACATGAGGCTATTCCATGACAGAACATCTTGAGAAATTCATGACCAACAAACAAGCACTCCAGAAAAATTCCCAAGGATATCCTAGATAAAAATAATGAAACCAGTAATGCGGAAAGTCTGATAGAATAAATATATAAAGCAAGAGTAGCAGTTAAATAAAATAGAAAAAGAAATAAACAATATAAAAATTAGTCATTGAAGGAAATACGGTAATACCTTTCAGTAATAATTCTCAACATAAATGGTCTTGGCTCCTCAATTGAAAGATACAGATTGGCAGACAGGATTTTTAAAAAAATAAAATAAAATTTAGCAATATACTGCACACTAGAGACATTTTCAATCCAAAAAGAAATTCATAATCTAAAAATCCAAGGATGGATAACAATGTTCTATGCAACACAACCATGACACAAAGCAGGAGAAGCTATGTCCTTCTCACACCAAGTAGATTTCAAGCCAGAACTGATCAGAAGAGACAAAGAAGGTCACTGCATATTCTTTAAAAGAAGGATTTAACAGAAAGAGGTAACAATTGTAAATACATATGCATAAAATACTGGCACACCCTATGTCACAAAATAAGCATTACTACATGAGAAGATCAAATAAACATCAACATAACCATAGTGGGGATCTCAGTACTCCACTTTCACAAATAGGTCAACTGAACAAAAAAATCCACAAAGAAATATCAGAGATGAACTACACCTTCAAACACATGGACCTAATAAATATCTACAAAGGATTCTACCTTACTACAACAGCATATACATTTTTTTCAGCAGCACATGGAACTTTCTGAAAAATATACAACATGCATGTCCATAAGTCTTTAAATAAATTCAAAAAACCAAAGTTATCTCATGTATATTATTAGATGGTTGGGCGTGGAAACTAGAAATTAATGACAAAAGAAACCACATAAATTTTTCAGACTCCTGGGAATTAAATAACACACTCTTGAATAATTAATAGGTCACAGAAGAAATCGATGAAGACATAAATTTCTTAATATTCAGAAATACAATCTGGGGGATATTGACAAAGCTGTGATGCGATTGCTCAGGAAAGAGGAAGAGAACTGACTCAGTGGATCTATTAATAAGTAGTTGCTGAGAGCCCCAATCCTCACTTTCTCTGGAGTCTGTGAAAATGTGAGGTCACTGCCCACAGTCTGGCCTGCCTAGTACACACTCCTCTTCACCCAGGAACATTACTCCTTCCTCTGGGAGTTCTGCTCCCTCCGAGCAGTAGCATCTCAACAGTACATTCCCCAGTCCACTATTGGCCAGTGAAGACACCAGTACCTGACCCAAGAGAGGCCAAGGAAGCCTTTCCGGAGGATTTTCTTAGAACCCAAAACAGTATTAATTCTGTATTATTCAAAGGATCCCAAACTGTATAGAAGATAATACAAACAAGGCTATCTCTCTTTGTGAAACTCAGATTGTCATGCCACTTTCCCAGAGACTGACCTAGCAGGACTAGGTTGGAACATAGGCCTGATGATGTAGATCTGCCTCTGGGAAAGTTCCAGCTATGGCATAACTCAGGGGCTCTAGAGGCTATCTGAACAAACCTTATATCAAAATAAAGACAGAAAAGGGGCTGGGACACAGCTCAGTGTGAAGACCTTAGGTTCAATCTGTAGTTGGTGGTGAATATACTGACTGATCCAGAATCGTCACCTTCAACGCCCTGCTTCCTGGTACACTTCACCCTTGGGTCTATATGCCACACCCTTAGAACAAAGGCCTTCTTCTTATATACATTTGTTCAAACAGTTACTTCATCACTTAATCACCCAAACATTCCTAAAAAGTTCAAAACTTTTCCTTGAGTACTCAAGAGACAAAGACACAGTTTGTCATGGTAGCCTGGCCAAAGACTGGCTTATGCACTCATAGCTCAATGAGCACTGTTTTCCTGCTGTGGCCAACAACCTCAGCTGCAAAGACCTGCGGCAGCCCCTGTTCTGCATGTGAGGCAGGCAGAAACACTGGTGTTTTAGTCAGTTCCGCAGATCTGCTTTTCTAGGGTAAGGAAGCTACTTGAAGCAAGGTCTTTTAAAGGGCTCATCACTCAGTACTTAATGCCATCTACCTCTGCAGGTGCTTGCCAAGGCACCCTTTGGCCCACAAGTCCCTGAGATATTGCTGTCCTCCTTCTGCTGTCCTTTGCACTGTGTACAAGTAAGGTTAGGAGCCACCTCGGGGAGTAGAGGTTTCTGAAGTGTCTCATGTTGGTCTGAAGTGGTCCCTGAAGTATGCTATTTGGACCCCTATCTCTGTAGGATTACCACTTATCTACTGCCTTTCTTGGCTCCAGGGAAGCCTCCTCTAGACCTGAGGAGGAAGGGTAAAGAAGAAGCCAACCTGCTCCTTTCCCCATAAGGGCATAGACCTTCCAAAGCTGGCTAAGTCAGTACAAGGCACCAGGATGTGTATCTGCTTTAGATCGATCCTATCACATCCTCCCCAGAGGCATGAGAGTTGAGATGGCCTGGCTGCTTTCAGGCAGGGAGGGGCAGGTGCCAGGAGAACAACAGCCAGGGTGGGGGTGGTTGGTGTAGGAGGGAGCAAGAGGACTTGGATTAATTCTTCAAAACCATTATTCTGATACTCAGATCCATCTGCCTGCCTGTCTTCCGGAAGTACATATATATTATTAATTTGCTGGGACATTTTCCTCTTCCCAGCCTGTGCCCCTGGATGTCTTCAACCCCTCAACCTTCTGCACAGGTCATATCAGCTTTGTCAAACCTCCGATTTGAGCACCTGTCAATCCTGCATTGCCAAGCTCTGCCCCCAAAGGAGTATCTAGTCTGGCAAAGGAATGATGTACGACAAAAAGTACTTCAGGAGAATCTTCATTAAGCAGAGTGTCAATAAACTTGTAGAAATCATGAATCAGTTAATCCATTACTCACAGCAATTAATAGCTAATTAACATGAGGACAGAGCCTGACCCTTTTCTGTCTCTAATAACTCCTGAACACCCATTTGAAGACTTAGCTGGGACTCAGGTTAGTGACTGTGTGTTCAAATCAGGGCCCACGGCATAAAGCTGATGGGACGGACTGAACTTTCCAGCAGCCAGGCCACGTGGTGCATCCTCGGGACTCTGGGAGGCTGAGGCAGGATAGAAAGTGTGAACTTAGACTTGGAAAATTAGTGAGACCCTGTCTCAAAATAAAAAGATAAAGAGGAGGGTACTGGGTGTATATTCAGTGGGAAGGTCCTTGGTTCTTTCCCAGAACCAAAAATAAAACAAAACGAAACAAAACAAAGCCTTCTAGCAGTATTGTCAAGTATTCTTCTGAGAGCACTTTTTATGTTATGATTCTATTTTTAAATTGTTTTTATTGGTATACATTGGCCATCCATAATAATTTCAGTCATCTTGGGAAAATTGGTACAAATGCATATTGTATCTCAAGGGAAAGGAAGAGAGGCAAAAGGCACAGAAAAAGGAATCAAGATATGTAATGTACGTGAACCAACTCCACGCAAGGAATTGGGAATACATTAGTACTACAAATATGTGCTAATAAAAACAATTAAGTTACTTTAGAAAACAGAAAGAAAAAAAAAAAGAAATAGCTACACACATGAAGAATGAAATTTTATAATATTATACTGCTTGGACAACTATTTGTATGTAAGTGGGGCTTTCTCATACTCCCAAGCAGGGCCCTGAAAGGACAGAATCTCCTGGACTCCTCTCTCTTCCTCCAAGTAATGGAGCCAGGTGTCTGCCATGTACAGCCACCTCCTGGTGACTGCCTCCCTACGGGACAGACAGATGCGGCCTATTTTGAACATCATACTGATGTCCATGCCCAGGAGGACAACCAGATTTGCCCCGGTGAGCAGCCCCAGTCACAGTGTGGGTCCAGGGACCTCCTCAGCCTTGCTTGTTCTGAATCCACCAAATCCTCTCCCTGGGGAACCTGTCTGAGGAACTCAGGTCCCCAGTAAAGGCTTTGGACACAGGCCCCTGCCTCTGTCTCTGTTTATTCTCTCTCCCATTTCCTTCCCTTCCCTTTCTCTCTCATTCTTCATTTGCTGGCTCCTGGTGGCTCCTCCTGGCCAAATGCCCTGAGGCCCAAAGGCTGCCTCCTTCCTCTCTCTAGGCCAGGTCTCTGAATGATACATTGTTCCTGCTATTTTGCATGTTTTGTAAGCTGTCCCGTCTGCTTATCACTTGACAATGCACTTGATCCTCACTTTTTTCATTCAGAGCTCCTTAAGAAGCAGCTATCTGGGGGGGAATAACCAACACAGCTCCAATGAGAACCACAAGGACATCCACACTACAGACATACCTGGGAGAGGGACACCAGGTCACAGATGGACACTCAGCCATTAGGCCATCTACTGGACAGAGACATGGGACCATCTAGGACCAAGTCCCTGGATCCCCTCAGGGTGGGTCCAGGGTTTATAGCCACTCTCCCGAGAGGGACTTCAAAACCAAGTCAGAAAGAGAAAGCAATGTAAGATAGAAGATGGCACAGGGAACTTGATACACCCATCACTCCTCCTAGTCATCGTGCAGTCATTATCTCGCGCGCGTGTGTGTGTGTGTGTGTGTGTGTGTGTAAAGCTGAAATTAGATACAGAGGTTTAGATCAGTTTTGTTTTTGTTCTAGGGTTGTTTCTATGTCATGTCTTGTTCTGCACGAACCTCAAAGGGATGGTGTATGGTATACTTGCATAAGGAGCTATCTGAAGGCTGGCTGTCCTCTTCTGTGACATTATCAGTCATTGGTGATTATCCCCTGGAGCAGTGGTCCTGGCCAGTGTGATGCTGTCCTCCCAGAGAACATTTAATAATGTCTGGAGACATTTTTAGCAGTCACAGCTGGGGGAAGGACCAGTGCAATTTAGCAGAGAACATCCAGGAACTTTGGTAAATGTCCTAAATGCAAAGGACACTCCCTCCACATAAACACACACACAGGAATTATTCACCCCAAATAGCAGTAGGGCAATGCTGAGAACCCCTGGTTTGAATTCATTTATTCATTTGGGGCTCTAAGATATTATGTTCTAATTTCATCATTTGATTTTTGTTTATTAGTTGTTGTAAAGGAAAAACTTCCTGGTCAGCTACTGAGTATTCCTAGGTAAAATTCATATATGTGTAACGAAAAGCTTGATTCTTTCATTTAGAAGTTTTCAAAATAACAAAACAGTTTCCTAGATTACTCCAAAGGTAACCAGTCACTTACAGACTAGCAAGTATAAAGGTAATGA
Organism: Petromus typicus; assembly: GCA_004026965.1. Taxonomy (NCBI): domain Eukaryota; kingdom Metazoa; phylum Chordata; class Mammalia; order Rodentia; family Petromuridae; genus Petromus; species Petromus typicus. The sequence continues at coordinate 25,963 of PVIR01008881.1, read as the reverse complement.
AAGTGTTCCAAACACTGCAGTTATCAATTTTTTTGGTAATGGAGATTGAACCCAGGGCCTTTGCACTGAGCTATATCTCCAGCTTCTCTTCTCATATATTTTTGTTGTTTTTTTTTTTTTTGTTTTGAGATAGGGTCTTGCTAAGTCTCTAAGTTGCCTAGGCGGGGATAGAACTTATGGTCCTCCTGCCTCAGTTTCACCAGATTGTTGAGATTACAGGTGTGTGCCACCACACCTGGCAGCAACTATTACCTTACTGGTGCTAAAACTGTCCCATCTTTGGACAGTACAAGCTTATTCAGGTTGTTTCCTACGTCTTTGGACACATCCTTATATTCTTAAAAGTTGGTTTGCATTTTGGGGTGATAGGATTTTCTAAGCTAATCTCATATATTTATTGTCCTTAACCAGAATCAGCCACTTCTGTAAGGATGCTGTTACTATCCATTTATTGTCACCAGCTCTTTTTAATCTTCCTAAATTAATCATGATAAAGCTCTTCAAGCTGTATTGCCAGTCTTTGTTTTGGATTTCCATTCTCTGGGGACTCTTTCTCCCTCCCTCTGATAACCCTTACCAGTCTCTCCTTCATGTGTATGCACTGGTCTCAGATTCCACTCTGATAATCACTGATTAGGTCACTGGGGGAAAAAAGAAAACACCATTAAGAAAAAAAGAAAAGCACTGCTAGGCTGGACATCTGGATCAAGAACAATATGAAATTTCACTTTCCCCTGTGAAAGGACCAACCAGGAAGAGAAGGATGACTCTCTCTGAAGGGTCCTGCAGAGCACTCACCAGGTAGCAAGGGGCAGAAAGAACCCATGCCAAGACTAACAACTGAACCTGGACTTGAGCTTGCCTGGAGGAAAAGGGCGGAGGGGATGTCCCCTAAAGCAATCAGATCATCACACGTTGATAATTCCCTGCTTTGGCGTAAGCAGGCACCCTTTCCTCTTAATGAGAAAGAGGAAACTATCAGGTTTGACAGTCACCTCTCTTTTTCCTCCTCTGCCCATACCCCTTGTATTTCTGCAACACGAGATTTCCTACCCCACTGTAGGAACTCCAGAGAGGGAGCATTCCAAAGTACCGTGAGCTGCCCACTTGCCAAAGAAGAGTTTTTCCTGCACAGCATCAGCCCTGGGTATGAGGCAGGGCTTCCAGCTGTTAACCTTCCAGCCAAGGAGGGAAAGACTGCGAGCAAAACAGAAAACCAGAAAGTCTTAGGGACAGGAGGATGCATTTAAGAATCAGTGTGCCATGGGGTGTGGCTTCTCCAATTTAATCAGTTCAAGAGGGACATGCTGAGTACATATTTCCTATGTGTCAGAGTCTGAGCTAGGTGAGGCAGTTTTAGAACAGCAGATGATAAGCTTCCCCTCAGGGAATAGCTCCTTGTTTGCCACAAGACAGTTAAAGCTAGCCAATCTGTAAAATAGTGACAATTATAAGTATCCTCTTTGACAGACACGGTGCTGTGTGTTCACCAAATCTACTTCATTTTCTCTCTGGGCACACCGCTAAGCAACATTTCCCAGCATGCCCTGCAGCTCTTAGGCAAATGAGCTATGATCAATGGAATGTGGACAGAGACTTGAATGCCATTTTCGGACCTGGCCTACGAAACCTTTCCCACAGTCTTCCATGTGTGTCTCTTATTCATTAGGCAGATGGATAGAATGAACCAAGAAAGTACACAGGGATCTCATAAAAAACCTTACTGTATTAACCCACTGAGATTTGACAGGTGCTTGTTAGGGCAGCTAATGTCAACTAACTAACAAACTTACAGATTTCATTAACAGATGGAATAAGATAATATACTTAAAGCGCCTACTTCAGTTCAGTATCTAGTAGGTTTCCAGCATAATCCCACTCCTTAAACATAGTAGTGTTCAAGAATTTTACAGGTCATGAGAAGTGAGATTAGTTCCATTCCTTAGAAGTCCTAGTGACAGTTCTTTGCCAAAAGGAGCCTTTGTCAACTGGTAAGGAAGAACGCTCCAAGAAGACAGAGCTAATAAAAACACAGGGATTGTGCTACAGGGAAAGCAAAGTGGCTAGAAAGAAAAGCATATTCGGGAAAATTCTTAACTATCAACAGTCACTTTGCTGAGGACTGAATGTTTGTGTCTTCCTGGAATTCAGAGATTGAAATCTTCACCCTCTGTGAGGTTGTGATGGGGTCGTGACACTGGATCCTCCACACACAGGATGAGCTTCTCCCTGCTTCCCTCCAGGTGACAACACACAGGGAAGTGGCCACGTGCGAACCAGAAGTGAATGAAGCCCTCACCAGATGCCAGGTCCGTTGGTGCCTTGGTCTCAAGCTTCCCAGCCTCTCAAACTGAGAAATAAATGTTCACTGTTAGAGCCACCTGCTCTGTGATACTTGCAGCAGCAGCTAAAGACAAGACACTGTCATACACTCTTTTATCTAACTTCTTTTCCCAGACCTTGTTAAATACCCCTTTGAATCTGCCTGCTTCCTTGAGCCCTCAATCACTCTCCCGGTCCTGAGGCGCTCACTGGCAATCTCAGTTAAGTATCTCTGTGCTCTTCCCATTCCTTTTGCCAAGAGCAGGATTTCTTCACTAGTCTTTGCCTGATGCCTGAATCCAATCACACTTGGGTCATTTTTAAAGTGTCTACTATGTGGAAAATACTGTGCCAAATGCATACTAAGATAGGGAGGTAAGAATGGTCAGCTCTGGGCACAAAGCATCACACACAAGAGAATATAAAAACAATGATGAAACTAAATACATGTCATTCTCCTTTGTATGATCACCTTATGAAGCACTCTAAACACTCTCAGCAATAAAGATCCCTGTCTGCTGGGATAATGCATCCATCCTCCATCTCTTCCCTGTGCTTGGAACTCTGCTCACTGGAGACAACTCAAATGCTATTTGTTTCCAGCACTCCTGTTGCATGTAGCCTAATGGGGGACTATGACAGCTACACATCATCAGAGTGTGAGGAGCAACCAATATTAAAAAAAAAGGTTTGCCAAAGAAATGTTAGAGGAACTTTACTGTGCAGAGCCAGAGCTGGGAATCTGTCAGTGCAAGAAGAGGGAACAGCCACCGCTGCTCAGAGCCAGGACACTTGCTAGAGGCAGGAGACTACAAACCGCTCCCGGTGGCTGTGAGTAAAGACCCAAAAGGCAAGCAGCCACTGGCAAGTGATCTGATCAGAGGGAGGCAGAAATCAGTTACAGCATATTTACCACAATGCCAATGAGAAGCCGACAAAGGATTCTTCTTCTTTCTTTGTTTTACAACTTTTTTGAGATAAAAATAAAATACTAAGCAATTGATTCATTTGAAGTGTACAATTCAATGACATTAGTGTATTCACAGACTTGTATGTTCACCACCTAAATCCCTTTGGAATCTTTTCCGTGATCTCTAAAAGAAATGCTGCGCTCCCAAACTGTCACACTCTAACCCTCCTCCTGGGTATATAAATAGATGCAGCACAGGGGTTTTAAACAGAAGACTGAAAAAAATCAGAATTCTGTTATTAAAAGAACACTCTCTGACATGCCCTCCCACCACTGTCCTAGGTCCAGAATGGTTCCCACAAACACATTAATTCAATCATCCTTGTGATGTGAGTGTGAGTCCCCACCTTGGTCTCAGGATACCATCTGCAGCCACGCAAATACTCCCACTTCCACACCTGGCCCACCCAGGCCCAAAAATGGCTTCCTGCCTTGCCAAGAAATACCCATGGTGAAACTGGGAGAGGGACTGACCTCCAGCAAGTTCACATGTTTGGGTTTTTTTCCTACTGACTATACCAGGCAGATCTGTCCTCCAAGCATTCTGACCTGGCTGCTTCTCCTTTCTGGGGGCCAGCTCATTCCAGGACAGAACAGGGAGGGATAGGTCATTCCATCTGACTGAACAGCTGGTACCAGTGCCCTCCTCACCCAACTAGGAAGACTCCGAAAGTCCCAGGGATATCCCAGGCCTGAAGTGTTCCAGCGCTCAGGACTGCAGGCCTTCATAGACAAGGGCCCATATGCTGAGGTCCAGGCCTACCAAAAGCTCTTCCTGCAGAATCTTCAGAGCTCATAGGGCATAAGGATAAATTCTATCTCAGTTACCATCTCAAAATGGATGGAAGAGATCTGAGCAGCATTAACCTGGAGGATGGGAGTGGGGGCATGAGATATAGGTGAGACAGAAAAGGCACGCAGGATGACAACAAACTACAGAGAAGCAAAAACATCTGAATTCATAGAAGCATCACTGTACGGCAGATGCATCTTGTTCTCCATTCTCTCCGCTTTGGTGGAACTTTAAGAGTTTTGGAGGGTTTTAATTGTTTGTTTTGGCTTTTTTTTTTCTTTCTGTTAGTATTGGGAAATAAACTATGGCTTCTGCTCTGAGCTACATCCTTAACCCATTTCGTAATTTTTTTTTTCCTTTTAGATACAGAGGATCAACTTCACCACTGTGTGCTTGCAAGGCAGGCAGTGCCACCACTGAGCTAAATCCCCAGCCCTCATTTCATAGTTTCTAAAATAGGGTTTTGCTAATTTCCCCCAGCTGTGCTCAAATTTGCAGTCTCCCTTCTTCTGTCTCCCAGAGTGCTGGGATTATAGGCATGTGCCACTATCCTCACCTTGATCATGTCAAATATTTACAAGAGAAAATAGCTCATCAGGCCTGGATCTCCTGTACCAAAAAGCCAGGCCCTGGCTCCTGAACTTGATCAACTGGAAGGCAACAAACTGTTAAAACACTTCCTCACATTGCACCCTCTAAACAGGGTGTGGTAGGAACTTCAGCTAGCTATGCACTCTCTGAGTTTGGACCACTTTCCCTGCTCTCTGAAGAGCAAGCCCACAGCAAGACTTGCAAAACCCTAAGTCACTGTGGTAGTCAGCATTCACTCTCCACCGAACAGCTTACAGGAGGAAAGGTCTGTTTTGGCTCACGGTTTCAGAGGTTTCAGGTCCTCGAACCTTGACTCCATCATTTCTAGTGGTGAGGTGAGAGGCTATGTTGAAGCAAACTACACTTTCAGAAGCAGAGAAGAGCAAAAGCCCATGCTGACTGGCTTCCTCCTTCCTCTTTTATCCCATCCCAGCCCCAATGCTATTGGACGGTGCTACCTACTTTCCCCTTGTTGCTGACCCACATGCCCGTCATTTCTGGAAACAACCCTGCAAACACACTAAGAAATGTATTTCACTAATTTCAGCATCTGTCAATCCAGACAAGCTGACCATCAAGATTACTGGGCATAATCATATTGGATTTTTAGCGAACACTTTCAAAACTGAGATGTCCAGGGAATAAAAGTAGTATTATGTGAGAAGTACTCCGTAACAGAAGTATAGGTTTCCAGTACAATCCAGAGCTGTGGGTTCTGGACTGGATTCCAGACTGGCCAGGAGTCCACTCTTCTCTTCTATAAAACTGGAGTCTGAATTATCAGAGATTAAAGAACACATCTGCCTCAAATTTTATGTACTCTTCTGCACTAATGTAAATAGTACTTTATTTGCATATGAACTTTCTCAGGAAAAAAAATGATAAAATCAAAGATATTCATGGTAATAACATTTGAGTGGGTACCATGAGCTCTAACCAGAAACTTTAACTTGTTAACTCTTTGATTCTCACAGCAATCCTATCATTGGGTAACATTAACAGCTCCAATTTACCAATGAAGGTACCAGATCACGGAGAGGTAAGTGGTCAACCACTACATTTCTCCTTGTTTGTCCTCAAAGAATTTCCAGAATAAAAAGTGCAGGACTGAACTTTTGTCTCCTTTTCCAATTTTCTTCTGCTTAGAAAATGCCAGCTCCACTATTCCAGATATCCTTGCTTCCTCTCTTCATTCATGTCTCTGCACCTTACCAAAAAGGGCCTTTTCTGACAAAATGAATTAGCATCTCACACCTACATCCCTCTGGCTCCATTTGTTTTTCTCCTACCCCTCACATACTTCATAATAGCAGTTTATTTTAATGCCTCCTTCCTTCTACAAAAGGTAAGGTCTATACAGATAAAAATGGCCCACTAAGTTCACTCTTAAATCTCCAGTGACTACATCGCTCTGCTAGGTATACACACTAAAGAATTAAAAGACTCATATCATAGTGACATATGTACACCCATGTTTATAGCAGCTCAGTTTGTGATTGCTACATCTTGGAAACAACCAAAATGTCCATCAACTGGAGACTGGATCAGAAAGCTGTGGTTCTTCTACAGAATGGAGTACTACTCTGCCAAAAAAAATGATGAGTTTGAATCATTTATACTTAAATGGACATATCTTGAGGATATCCTCATAAGTGAAATAAATAGGTCACAGATAGGTAAATATCACATCTTTTCTCTGGTATGAAAAAATAAAGATGTAAATGAGTTCTAGAATTGTATGTTATATATTGTGAAATAGAAAATACTCAAAGTGAAATAGGGTGAAGGGGGGAAATAATGAGATTATAACAAAAAAGAAAGAAAACAAATTTTATGTATATGGGGGGGTGGTAGGATGGGTAGGGCTATGGGAAAAAAATGAGAATTAAGCTGTGTCTTATACTGGTACAAATTCCCATTATGGAGTGCAATTATGATGCGTATATGTAATGTACCAATAAAGATTTCAATTAACAAAAAATAAGTTTAAAAAAAAAAATCTCCAGTGCCTAGAAAGGTCCCTGACAGTTTACAGGTCATTAATTCGAGAACTCTGGGAGGGAGAGGCAAGTTCAATCCCATCCTGGACAGCTTGGCAACTTAGTAAGACCCTGAATCATCATTATCATCATCATCATCATCATCATCATCATCATCATCATAATGGAGCTGAGGATGTATGTAGCTCAGAGTGAAGGTTGTGGGTTCAGTCTCAAGGATCACTCTGCAGACACAGGTGACCCTCATTTTCTGAATCCATTTTCTGAGATTTCCCTAAACAGTGAATCTGTGGATAACAGAGCATGTACTCTGTTACACTAAAGGGAAAATAATGCCTTCTCTATGTCACCTATGTTCCTTAATCACACATAACACAATCCACTGTGAGGATTTCTGCATAATAGGCATTTTAAACAGCAATTTCCTAATTATCTGACTCTTAATGAAGTCATTAGTGGGTATGGTTGTGTATACTATGAAATAATACTGTAAGAATTACATTTTCCTTCTACCCTGAAAAGAACTGTATACTGCAATCTAAACAATAACATGATTTGTTAATGATAAATAATGAATTAAAATACAATTATGAGAATAAAGTTTTAAAAAATGATTATTGACTGAATGGAAAGTTACCAAGGAGAGATGGAAGTCACTGCTACTGACATGATGGTAGGGAGAGACAGTGAGTATCAAAGTGAGCAGGGAGGAAAGCGCAAAACCCTAGGTCCCCAAGGTGCGTTCATTTCCCAGCTGGGAAATTCCTCACTCGTTAGGAGAAGGTCCTCACTTCTTGGCATTCGAGACCCTGGAAGTGCCTGACGATGATGAAGCACTGTCAGAAGCCATAACTGAGGTAATGGGATTAAAAAACAACACTCAGAAATAGGCATCTGTTTTAACTAGGTGACAATATAATGTATTATACACACTGGGATAATTTAGAGACTTAGAAAAATAAATAAAACTATACAATTTTTCAGAAAATGCATTTATAGATTGACAAATTAGTTTGCATAATGGTAGGTCTATAAAATAGTTCAAGTCATAAATTATTTTCAAGGGTAAAATCTTTTTTAAATATAAAAAGTACAAAGCAAAAATTTAAAAGTTCATTAGCTTATCCAAACATTTAAAAATAAAGTAAGTGGAACAAAAATAAATATTATTTTTCTAATTACTTATTCTATCTAACCAGTTCTAGAGTCATATCAATATCTTATATCATGTATTTGATATTTTTAGAAAAGACTATCTTGATATGTTTTTAACTATTTCATAGAAATGGAATCTCTTTCAAAGTTGAATTTGATATTTCAGAAATTTGAAATTATTGGTCCCTTCGACTGGTTCTTCTCTGCTGATTACTGTATTTGTAATATAGAAAATGCTCTTCCTACAGATGCTAAGGCACCTTACAAGGTAAGAACTAATTCTGATAAATGGAAAATATCCTCAGCTCTAATTTTTCTTACTGAAATATGTTAATATTTCATTTCAAATCTTCCCATAATTCCTTTTCTTTTTTTTATTGGAATAGATTTCTTTAGTTGGTAAGACAAAATTCATCATACAAATAATCTCTATGATTTTTAAAAATATGTGCCAAATCTAGATACTATAAATCACAGACCCTCTCAGTTTTATTTCACTATGGTATATAGAACTTATTCAATTACAAGTAAAAGCTCCATCAAAAAATGTTCCTATAAACCAAAAGATTACAAAGCTTAATTATTTAATCTCAAATTTAATTCATTCAATTCTGCCTCTTTTATAGCTAATTCTGTTTTCAACAGTTACATTTTTCCAAAAATCTTCAAGAGCTAAAATCTTTTGGTTCACTATACCTCGAATGTTTGACTACTGATGACCAGCTGATTTTGAACAAAGGCAAGCAAAATTTAGAAGACTCATTTAAAAAAAAAAAGATAAAATGCTCAACAAATACTGCAGTATTCTTGCGTTGATTTACAAAACAGCATTTGCAAGATTCCAACATTTCTAAAGTCTTAGAGCATGCAAACAAGATTAAAAAGCACATTTTGCCAGGCTATAGCACCTTTTCAATGCAACACTCTATCTATCGCAAATATTTTGTAGTTGTGTTATAAACAGAAATAGTTACGTCTGTCGACTCTATCTTCTAGTTTGTTGGGAGACTATCTCAGCTTGTTTGGGTGCAGTTGTGAGCCATGAACACACTGCATTTAATTCCAAATACATTTCTGTTCCATGGATTTCTTAATTTAGTAATAACGCTATTTTTCCCATTTTGCTATACTCTGCCAAAATCTATGTCTGCAGTTTTAGTTGTTGAATTGTTTTTAAGTGAAGATATAAATTACAGTGATGTTAGATGCTATATCTTCTACAGAATGAACATCTAGAAGCTGTATTTTTAGTCCATTAAAGGGGGGGTATCAAACCATTATTTAAATTAACTTGTTTTCTCTTGAAGAAACTGATCTAAAGTGGCATCATTTAATTACTTGTGAAGAAGTTCTTCTGCTAATGGAGCCATCTAATTAATAGCTACTACTTTTCTTTTGTGCACAAGAAAAAATAAAATCAAAATTAAGCAAAATTAACTGAGAAGAACCATTTTACCTAACTACAAAGTCATACTTCCCAGCATGATGAATAAACTTATCTACACATGTCAAAGTATCTCACCAGGCATAATCTTAGAAGAGTCATTTTTGAAATAACTTTTTTATATAATTCTGTCTTTTGGGTTACTTACATTACTCTTGCCCCCAGAATTTATGGCAAATATTGATGAGTATTTGGGCTAATTTCACATTCATCAATATTCTTGAGAAGATTATTTAGGACTAAATTGTTCATTAAATACATGCCTTTTCTTTAGCTGGAAGAGTCTGTTTTTGTTTTGCAAAAAAAATATATAACAAGGTGGGATAAACAGTACCATTATACAGGATGGTATATGTAGTCATCCTTGATATCTGAGGGAGATTTGTTCCAAGACTCCCATTTATACTAAAATCTGGGATATTAAAGCCCATGATACAAAACTGGCTTAAAGCTTGCACATCACCTGCCCATATCCTTCTATATACTTTAAATCATTTCTAGATGATTTATAATATTTAATATAATGTAAATGCTATGTAAATAGCTGCTATACTGTTTATTTTTAGGGCATAATGACAAGGGGTAAAAAGCTTGTACATGTTTGGTTCAGATGCAATTTTTTTCAAATATTTTAAATCACGGGTTGGTTGAATCCATTGATGCAGAACCTATGGATACGGGGGGCCAATTGTACATAGATTATAGATGTATACTGTACAACAGATGACAAATCACAGAGGTAGCAAAGGCAAGGGCAAGCTGTCTGCACTCCACGTGAGGCAGCTCAGCCTCTGTTTCCACATATATTTCACATTCTCTAAGCCCAAAGGCAATAGCCCCATGTTCTGATGTCTTCAGGATCTAAGACAGGCTGGGGTAAGAGCCACACACCACTGGCATGTTCTCCAGGGGCAGAACTGATGAGTTCTCTCACCAAGGACTTAGCCTGTAAGTTTGCTGTTCCTGACCATAAGAAAACTCTCCTTCTGAGCCTTCTGGAAGGAATTCATCATGATGACAACTTGTCTGACCTCCACAAGAGTCAAAGAATACGTTACTGTTATTTCAAGGAACCCACTCTGTGGTGCTTCTTATGGCAGCACTAGGACTAAATTGGACTAATTGGGCAGTGTACTGCCCTGGCCCTACAAACAGCATGTGAACATCCTTAAACACCACTGTGCCTTCCATCACACACACACACACACACACACACACACACACACACACACACACATTTTTTAAAAAACATTTATCTCTCTGGCTTGGCAAGTTGACTCCTGCAATTTAAAAATTTTTGGACTGTTCTGAAACTGACAACTTCAGCCTATGTTCTTGTGGCACAAAGCTGTTTGATACTCACTTGTCTAGAGAAAGGTACACAAGATGGCCTCAGTCATGAGTAGAGTAGGGTGACACATACTCCTGGACATCAGAGCTTCTGGTGAGACTCAAACTAATGACACAAAGCTTGTATGTGGGCTTGTTCCCACATTCTGTGCCCCCCCCCCGATATACTCCTTTCCTTTAATATTTCAGCAAACAGGTCAGTCAGGCATCTGTGAATTCACAGAGTGTCCAAGTCATCTTCTCTAATACCAATCTCTACTCTGTATGCTTCTTCATTACTTCTTCAAAGCATACTTAGTGGAAAATAGTTAAGAGGAGGAATTCTTAAGGTTTGGAAAGAACAGACAGGAGACTGGAACGCACAACACGGAGTTTCAGGCATCATTCCTAGGATGCCCCGGGTATCTTCCTGCTGCTCTGGACATCGGACCTGCCACCTGCTTTTTCATATTTCTGGACCACTCAGTCTAGTTCTCACTTTCCTATGGTCACACAGAAACCTTCAGTGGTCTTCCGTCTGTGAAATCTCACTGTATGATCCTGAGCATGTAACTTTTATGTGCCTCCACTTCTTCGTTTGGAAAATAAGCATGATATCATTCAGCTATAAAAAAGAATGAGTAATGATACATGTGATAGCATGGATAAATCCCAAAACAGCTAGATAAAAGAAGCCAGACACAAAATGTCATATATTATATGTTTTCATTTGTATTAAATGCCCAAAGTAAGCAGAGACAGGAAGCAGATTGGTGGTGCTAGGGGATGGGAAAAAGGAAAGAAGAATAACTGTTTAATGAATGTTATAGGTTGAATTATGTTCCTTAAAAAAATATGCTGAAGTCCTAGACCCAAGAACTTGAGAGTGTGGCCATATTTGAAAATATGGCCTTCACAGGTAATCAAATTAACATTATATCCTAAACGTTGTCCCTAATCCAATATGACTGATGCCTTTATAAAAGAGGGAAATTCAGACACAGAGACAGCAGAGGGAAGATAATGTGCACACAGACAGAAGGCTACTGAAGACAGAAGTAGAGGCTGGGATAATGCAGCTAGAAACCAAGAATCACCAAATATTGCTGGTCACACTGGAAACCAGGAAGAGATGAGAAAGATGTGACTGAGAGTGTTAGAGGGAGCATAGTCCCACGGACCCTTCATTTCAGACTTTAGCTAGCAAAACTGTGAGCAATGAGTTTCTGCTACTTCAGGCCAGCCAATTATAGCACTTGGTACAATAGGCCTAAGAAATAAATCCAGTGGTTATGGGCTGTCCTTTGGGGGTGATGAAAATGTTCTGGAACTAGAGGTAGTGGTTGCACAGTGTTGTGAATGTACTGAATTGTTCATTTTAAATGGCTCATTTTATTTTATAGGAATCTGAACTGAATGCATGCAAACCTTTGTATGCACACAACACTTACTATAATGTTGTGAGCACTCAGTAAGGCATTATAAAAAACTTAAAACTCAGTAAGGGTTACATAATGTCCTAATTTCAGAAGTCTCTTTACAAACTCTCCCTCTCCAGCAATCAAAGGAAGAATAACTAATTCCCTCAAACCTATTTTCTTTTCATACTGAGCATTTTAACCCTCTCCTGCCAAACTATATGAGCCTGATTATGAAAATTCTCCTTTCTCATTGTTACCATCTCAATAGTTTCCTGTCTCTGAAAAGAATTACATCTGTCACTCATACTCTGTCCTTTGCTTAGCTATCAAATATATATATATGCCCAATTTGTAAAAACTGCAGTTGTTTCCATCTCATCTCACAGAGTCTGTGTCTAAAAATGAGCCCAGAGACTGAGTGAGGTACAATGATTGCAAGTTCAACCCCTGTCTAATCAATATAGTGAGATCTTGGCTCAAAATTTAAAAATTAAAAAGAGCGCAGGATGGAGTTCAGCAAAAGCCCAAACTCAATTCTTAGAACCTCGAAAATAAAAACCAAGAAAACGTAAGGGTCCATTTCACTATCACCAAAACACAAACCCTTACAATTGTTTTTCTGGGGGCTGTAGCACACAAGAAAAGATGATTTCAGTGGCCTCTTCGCACACTCTGCCCTATCTGAGGCATTTCTTACTGCTGTGATCATGAAGCCAGCAGGGCCAGCTCCCCACATGGAGATTCAGACCCTCAGTGTGGCACTGGGTTCCAGCCAACAGGGTTTACTGTCCTCGACTCCTTTATTACATGAAAAAAGCCTTAGTGGCTGGGTTGACAATCTGCTAAAATGATCAAGATGCAGAACAACTAAAGAGAATTTTAAAACCTACACAAAAAATATTGACTTTAATGCGTTTTGCTCACCCCACTCCAGCCCCACACCATCTCCCTGATGTAGAGAACAGAGAGATGGAAGGTTTGGCTCAGGAGTGAGAAACCAGCCTTAGAGAGATACGATGCTTTGTGCGAGTGGGAAACTGATGATAGAACGAAAGAGAAGGAAAAAAGTGTGCAAGAGAACTCGAGCAATGAAAGGTAAACTTCAGAAAGACATGTTAGCCCACAGCAGCCAATTTGAATCAAGCATGCCATAGATTTGGGGTGGGTTTGTTTGTTTGTTTTTTCAAGATATATGCTTCAAATTATATCATACAGAATTGCTGCTAATGCCTTACAACTTATAATGTCCTACAACTTCAGGAAGGCACTTTTTTTGGCTATTAATATTTTATTGTGTTTATAGTAGGCACTATAGGTAGATAGTATATGGGAGCAAAACTGTATCAGCAAGTTCTTAGTTTGCATACAAGTAGCAGCTTCTAAGCTCGGTCTGAAAGATTCTATTATAAGCTAGATATATATTTCCATCTGAGGTGCTTTCCTCTTCATAAATACTTTCTCTGTTTTTTCTACGTTCTTCCCAACCACTTAGGAATCAGTTAACCCTATAATCAAACACTACTGAGTGAGCCATGGAAATAGACAGCTGTTTAACAAACAATATCAAAAGCACGGGAAACATCAAACATGCAATCCTTATCACAATATTAATAGGTTGCTGGGAAAGAACTTTCCTTTCATCTGCTGAGATTATCAGAAAAATAGAGACTACATTTTTAAAAAAAGAAAAGAAAAGTCCTTCCTATAGGAAACACCACGTGAGAAATTCTATGACTCAAACAAATAATGATGATAATAAAAAATAATGATTAAAATAATTGTAGCCAACATTTACGGAGCACACAGGCCAGGCCTTACGCTGAGTGGTCTATATGCTTTATTTCACTTAATCCTTCCATCCACCTTATGGGGTTTAATGTTATTATCCCCATTTTGCAGATGAAGTAACTAAGATTCAGAAAACATTGCCAAGTTCACAAGCTATTAAGTGGAGACAGACCTCTGATTTAGTTTTATCTGATTCTACAACCTGTGTTGTTAATTACAATGCTCCCAACCAAAATGAAAGTTTTCACATGCCCAAGGAAAATGCTACCGAGTCTCTCCCAGTGGATTCTTTTTCTGCCAAAAAAAATAAAAAGGTGATTCGGTTGCATTAAATAATCTGTAGCTTTCATTGTCCTATGGCTGTCAGAATGGCCGGTCTGCCTCTCTGGAAGGGGGACAAATCTTCTCATTCTTGCTGAACTAGGTAAGAAAAGTGTATGTGATATTCGGGATTTATAAAAAGAAGCCAAGAGACATAAACAGGTAAATACAGTAATTCTGAAGGCAAACAATAAAAATGGAGCCCCTGGGTGTATTGGAAGGGAAATATGAGTGCCTTACAGTCAAGACATAATTGCTAGAATGAAAGAACAGAACGGAGGGAGGGAAAAAATGGGGAAAGTGAAAACGCCAATTCAAAGCACAAGATAAAGGCAGAGGAAAGTAAATTCTTCTCTTGGATAATTAAAACTGTGGCCTCCCAAGATATGAAGTTGGTGAATTATATATTTCTAATCCTTATACCGGAGCGCCATAGGCTAGAGACAGCCTCCCAGGTATTAATGAAAAGGCCACAGCATGGTGCCCTAAATTCTCTGCAGTGTGCCTGAGCTAACAAAATAAGCTCAGAAAACCCAGGAAAATGGCAAAGTCAATTCCTTTGATCAGTTGATTTCTTCTTAATGGCATCTGTTTTCAAGCCAATACCCCTCCCCCACACTACCAGGGCCATCAAACGCACAGACACACAGAGACACATTGTTTTCTTGATCACTTGCTTTGTCTTCGAAAGATAGTTCATTACTCTTTGGTGCAATTTACAATAGTAGCGTCTGCCTGCTGATGAACTAAGACCTAATGGCATGCCACAGGTAGCTGGACTGGAGAAATCCCAGGGCTGAGATCAAAGTGGGTTTGCAGCCAGAGACAACACAATTCACTTCCATTTTTGCTTTATTCTGCTTCTTCTAAGGGGGTAAAGAGCTGGGACATTAAAGGCTAGCACTACTTAACTCCCTGCTTCCTGGTACCGCCTTCTTCTCATTGGACAGCATTTTCCAGTCTCCATACATGCTTTCTCCAAACCTTCTCACAAGGGTTTCAGGCCCTGCTGGTAGGGTAAAAATTAGTACCATCTCTTTAGACAGCAATTTGGCAATGTGTATCAAAAATATTAATAATACTCTCTTCTGAGAACCACACAAACAATGTAATAGGCACAAAAGATTTATGCGCAAAAATGTTAATTACAGAATCATTTAAAACTGAAAGGAAAACACAGTGCCCAATTATGGGAGAATGTTTGGGTAAATAATAATCCACCCATTCATGTAAGGATATTTTTGTCATTAAAAATGATTATGATATGCTAAGAGTAAAAAATAGCCCTGAACTCATTTACAGTATAAACTCTGCCATAGAAAATATCACCCATGGAATGAGGAAGAATGCTGAGTGGAGTTACTCTCGGTGGCAGAATGATGTTTACATGTAAAATAATATCTTTTTTCTTAACGATGCTTGCTTTACTGTCCAAATTTTTGATGACTATGTTTGTGTCTTAAGACATAGCTAAGTGGAGCGGTTAAAAGTAGTCTCAAGTCAAAAGATCCAGACTCTTTCTCCAGACACCAAAATTCACTTAAGAGCCACATGACCTTGGGCAGGTAGTTAATAACCCTAAACTGAAGTTCCTGAATATATAAAATGAGGATAATTTTATTGAAATGTAAATGAATGAATATATGTAAGATTTAAAAATTGTGGCACAGAGTAAATCATACTGTCATATTTATTAATATTACTGGAGTGTCTATTTTGTACAAATGTTAGTCAAGGACTGTGGATATTGGTAATGGTTTCTTGTTCCAAAGGAGAGGAAATGGACATATAAATATTCACAGTTTCATAGAGTAGATTCTACAGGAAGCAGGTCAGATGATACTATGGGAACATACAGAACAGTCCCTACCATACCAAGAAAAGGAATAATCATTATCACTTGAATTAGAGTCTGTAAGATGGTTCTGGGTCCAAATGTCATGTCACCTCCATATTTTTCAATGACTCAGCAAAGAACAAGTATCTATGGAGTAAGTGGCACCACAGGAAGGAGATAGCAGATACTTAGTATCTGTAGTGTACTTTGTGATTAGCAGACTGCTCTCATCTACACCAGACGGATCTATTCTCATGGGACACTTATGAAACAAGTGATTTGTCATGAAAGCCTAAAAAGGTAGAATTGACCAAGATTACTTGCTAATATCTACCTTAGACTCCCATGATGATGCACTGCCTCATCACAGGCCCAAGGGCAATAAGGCCAAACCATTATGCACTGAAGCTTTAAAA
This sequence comes from Petromus typicus, assembly GCA_004026965.1. Taxonomy (NCBI): domain Eukaryota; kingdom Metazoa; phylum Chordata; class Mammalia; order Rodentia; family Petromuridae; genus Petromus; species Petromus typicus. The sequence continues at coordinate 9,576 of PVIR01008881.1, read as the reverse complement.
CTGTAAGCCAAAATTAAACCTTCCTCACTGGAAGTTATTAGCTCAGTATTTTGTCACAGTGATGGGAAGCTGAATGACACATGTTTTCATTCATTCGATGATCTCTACTACTACAGGATGTCACTTAATGACAAGTGTATGTTCTGAGTAATGCAATGTTAGGTAATTTCACTGTGGTGGAAACACGGAGTGTACTAACACAAACTTAGATGGCTGTCATGTTAGTAGGAAATGTAATTTAAGGGACCACCACTGTATACATAGTCCATTGTTGATCAATACGCCTTGTGCAGCACATGAATATACATAAGAAGTAAGGTCATAGGGGGCAGAAGAAGGGAAAACTAAAGAAGATTCAAAAGGAGATGTTCAGCCATCCAAATTTATATACAAAGTTAGGATCTTACATATAATCCCTGTGATTAATAAATGAGTCTTCCACCCTATGATGAGAGAAAAGAATTTAGTATATCAGGGTGAAATGGTGGACAGTTAGCAAAGGCCAAATATGAATCCCCAAAAAGAAATAGGTTGAACAAGCTACCTCCTAGAGCTTACTCTCTTTACAGAAATTCTAGGATAAGATACAGACTTCTTGTTAATCCAAGGATCATTGCCCCTGTATTTCTCCATGTTTGCTAACATCTATATGCTCATAGTCTTTGAGTCTATCATGTCTAAGAGTTTGTTATGCATACTTAATTCCTGAGAATTAGCAGTGTAGCTTAAAAAAAAAAAACACACAATGAACTTTGAGATTAGTGACCCTCCATCAAACTTAGATCAGCTCTTTATTAGTTGCATGATTTAAGTGACTTTAGCCTCTCTAAGCATTAGCTTCTTCCCTTATAATATTAAGATATCAACATCTATTTCTTGAGGTTGTTAGGAAACTAAATGAAACACATTATGTATTTTGAAACATTCCACAAAATGGTCTCATTCATAAATATTGCAAAGTCTCCTGAATAAAAGAGTGGATTCTTGGCAATATCAACTATATGACCAGCATCAAAGATTACTGTATATCAAGAGTTGTCCCCCACTGCTCAGCAACCACATCAGTCAGTTGGACCAGTGCTGAAGTCACCAAAGACATTTTCTACTGGAATTGGATCTGCCATAAAAGGAAGGTATCCAACTCCCGTGGCCGTCATCCAGTTGGATACATTAATCCCATATTTTGAACATCTAGGCCAATAATCTTCATCATTGTCAGAAAATGAAGAGCTGTCATAGAACAAAAATAAATCCCTGCCAGGAACTACATTTCTGTATGGAATCTATGATGTTATAAATCACACTTGATCAAAACATTCTTCCATTGCCAAACAGGCCTTCTTCATACAACAGTATCCAAGCAGAAGCTTATGACTTCACTAACCATAACTTGATGTGGTGATTGTCACGAGTCATGAAATATGATTAGCAAATTATAGCCGTAGTGTTTTATTTTTAAGGAGAACATAAAGAAAATGAATGCACTAGGCTATTTTGCATTTTTCAGAAGAATCATTTAAAAAGAGTGGGTAATAGAGAAGGCAAGAACGATAGCAAAAAGAAAAGCACAAATAATGTTGCCACCTCACTGGCTATCAACATAATTCATCTTTGCCTGGCATCCTGATCTGTCGCGCAGTATGACTGTCTGTGGTTCAACAGCTGCTATTTACTTCTGGCATCTTTATTTTAGTATAGGCTAAACTGGCTTAGACTTTTAAAAATTATTTCAAATATAAATATATATTTATTAACATGAGATTCTTATAATAAAGTTTCAAGCTGTATTTTATGAGTTAGGTCATTTGTAACAGTATATCTAGAATCTGAGTAATGGACTAAACTCCTCTTGTAGGTATAAGATGTTTCCTGTCTTACATCACATCTACTTTATGATGAAATGCCCTGTGTAAAGTTTTAATGCTCTTAGAGATCCTGTTAGAAATAAAAGTGCCTTGCTACTTATATTGATAACAGTAGTGCTTTGGCATTGCTAACTTCTTTCTGTCTTCAAATCCTTGTAATTCTTACACCTCTCCCACAGAGTTGGCAATAAAGCAAAATTTCATACGATCTCTTTTATTTTCCCAAAGATACCATTGTAAAATTAGAGCCACATTCATATGGAAATACACTGGGCCCAGAAATGTGATTCTGAATCACACTTAAGGATGCAACACATGTTTTAAGAACATATTTCAAAATGTAAAGATGTTGTTTGATAAATAATAATATTCAAAGCAGCTATACAAGAAGGAGAATGCATACAGATTTGAATTCAAACTCTGCCATAAAACAGGCATGAAATTTTGGGTAAGTCATTTACTCTGGCAGAGATAGTTTTTTTTAAAGACAGAATAAGAAGGCTTACTGTAGTAAATAGGGTATAGAGGCAAACATTTATAATCTCAGCAGTCTAGGAGGCTGAAGCAGGAGGATCACAAGTTTGAGACTAGCCTATGCAACTTATCAATGCCCTGTCTTGAAATTTAAAAAGGGGGTAAAGGTGTAGCTCAGTATGAAGGCCTGGGTTCAATCTTCAGTCCCCCCAAAAGGGCAGAATAATATAATATCTGATTTATAGTACAAGTATAATAAGTATTTCTCAAACTTAATGAATGGCTAAAAGTGAGCTACAAAAGTGAGGAGCTGTAATTTTCATCAACTAGCTGTTTACTATGTGATCAGGTAGTACTGATAAAAAATCAAATGGTTTTCAGTTTCTAAATATTTTTAAATCCAAGTCTCACATTGCCCATACTTTTAAAATCTGTATTGACTTTTTTAAATTATAAGATTGTACAAAATCAAACATTTCATTGAAAACTATATAAATCATTAAAATTAGTCATAATTATCAAAATCTGCAATTTTCTGGATTCAAACTCAAGTCAAGTTGGGCAACTATTCATCTTCCTTTGCTTAAAACTGTCCTGGTTTATTCTTCTCACCCTGGGATACTTATTAATAACACCCTTTCACTTTCAAATTGTCCTTGTCTAGTTGATAAATATGCAGCCTCTTCCTCTACAATCCACCTTTAAAAGAGAATCCACTATAGGTCATTTTGTGTAGTATCCCTCTTCTGTAGTAATCATTTGAAAGTATTATTTGCTAGTTTTCCACAACTAATTTTAATGTTCCCTCTTATTTTACAGTCCAAATTTTTGTAGAACCAAACTGCTGTATGTGTTAAATTTAATACTGGAAATTAGACTGCATCATTTTGTTTAAAATATATTTTGTATTTCCCAAAACACATTTACAAAATGTATTTCCAAATATGGTAAATAAAAACAAAACACAAATTAATAGTTAATGCTAACTTTTTAAAGGCCCATGAAAAAAGTAATTTTATTTGCATCCTACTCTGTAAATCTCAACCAAGTGAACATTCATGCAAAAGTAAATATTAGTCAAACACATGGGAAGCAGTAAATTTGAACTTATTTAGAACAACATTTTGGAATTCAAGATCAATTGGATAGAATCTACACTGAAGTTTACCCTTGCTTAAAAAGTCATTTCTTCATGACAATGAAAATATCTTAAATAAGATTTAAGGGCCAAATGTTTAAGAGATCAAACTGAATGCTATAAGCGAGCTAAAAAAAAGAAAAATAGACTACATAGCCCGATACAGCTCATAGCATCAGATTGAAAGTTGGTTGGTTATCACACAATTCTGTAATTTAGGTTGCTCCTTGAATTGCAAGGTTGATGGAAATAGGCCCAGCTTCCTTCCAACCCAAATATATTCCTTGCGTACATAGCAGCCAGTGTGACCAAGTCCAGGCACAGTCCCTCAAGGTGGGAAGGGGCAGAGCAGTGGGTCTTTTAAGATCTACTTTTATAATATGGAAAAAGACTCAGCTGGTGTTGGCTGCCCACACATTTGGAGCTGCAGTGCCATACTAGAAACACGAGGGACCAGTCAAGGCACTTCGGAGCCTCCACCACCCATAACAGCAGTTCAACCAATACCGGCAGCTGCCTCGCTCCAGATTTCTTGCTATGGGAGGAAAATAAACCCTTATTTGTTTAAGCTACCATGAGCTGGATTTTCTGTTACTTGGGACCAAATGCATTACAATGAGCACAAGGGCTTAGCAGGGCCAGATTCCTCCATGAGGTCTGGACCCACACAGTAAAAGCTCACGCAGAACCGTGCCTGGACAGAAGATACTAGGAACTTTCAAACCGTCAAGTGCACAAGGGGGAGTAAGGAAGCTCATTGCAAAGCTGACTGCAGAAGGCAGACACACAGAGGACATGGGGCTGGGCACTAGCAAGATCAAGAAACCTTACAGAGCTAAGCCTAATTTATTTTAATCTGATGTTCTGCATCCTTCTCACAAGTGAGAAGCAAGAAAACAGGAATAGTAGTCCCTCTTGAATCAAGTTAGCCTTTTTAGAATTTCATTTCAATTTGGGCTCTACTATTTTGTTTCAAAGCAAATATTCAGAGAACAACAAGCAAAGCTATATACAAATATGAATATCAAACCTATTCCAGATGCAATTTCTAAATTATTAATTGCTACTCCATGGAGTCATACTTGCACGGGAACGCCTCATTCCCACTCCTGGCTGGACCACTTACTGACCTGGGATTGAACTACCATGCCTTGATTTTATCACCTGTAAAACAGAGAGAAACTGCTCCCTAGTACAATAATAGCAATGAATAAGTTAGATGTACAGAGTTTAAATGGGAAATAGTTAGTACTCAATACATATTAGGCATTATTATGGGTAATTAAAAGTTCTTTTATATGGATGTAGATACACGTACATAGAAAAACATAGGTGGGTATAATCATTTGTGTTTTTGTTTTGTATTCTCAGAATATGGAATGATTTTTAAATGTCATTACTCAGTCTTTTGGATGTCCCAAATGTAAATCTGAGAATAAGATGCCCTTAAATCCTCTTGTCTTTATTATTTTTTTAAAAAAATCTGTGTCAAAGCTCACTTGGTTAAGGTTTGTGTAATGAAACACTGAAAGTCATTTATTCTATTTTCATGAAAACTTAAAAGAAGATTGGCACTTCTTTTAAATCATTCTTAGTCTAGCTTTCCCAGGCATCCATGTTTTCCCACACAATCAACTAGCAAACATATGTTTTGGGTTTTGTTTGGATGGTTTTTGTGCTTCATATTTGCTTGACTTGTGAAACTGTTCACCCTATCATTTAGGTCTTAAATGTCTTCCGTGACATGTGTTAAAGGCCTGGTCCTCAGCCTGTGGCACCGCTTGAATGGAGTAGAACCTGTAAGTGGTGGGGCTTATGGGAGGTCTCAAATCATAAGAGATGTGGCCTCAGAGGATTATGGGACCCAGCCCTTTTGTCTTCATCTTGCTTTGGTTCCCAATGATGAAGTGCCTAGGCCTCCTCCCCCATGCACTCCCGCCATGATGTGAAGCCTCACCACAGGTCCAAGAGCAACAAGTCAACCAATGGCCTGATATCGCTAACATGGTGAGATAAAATACACCTTTCCTCTTTATAAATTGTCATCTAAGGTATTTTGTTACACTAATAGAAAGCTAAATAACACATAGCTAACTCTCACAATGTTAATTGAATTTATCATTTGTATCTCTTAGCCACTTGTTCTTCTGGATTTCTTACATATCAGTTACTTGTGCTTCAAATGCACTGATCAAATGGGCCAACTCACCTACTCATTTTTTTTTTTTTAAATAGCCAACACCTCTTCATTTCCCATCCCAGTCAATACACCATTTGGGCCCTCTCTTCTCCAGGGTTTCAGGCTTCTGTTCTGTTTTGTCTGCACTGTTCTTTTGCTGCACCCTGCCATTTACAATCCTGACTGCTTCTGTATGATCATTATCTTCCAAATTGCATTCCTTGCTGCAGCTGCCACTCCTCCTCAGCCATGGTCAGTGTCAGGTCTAAAAGACCTGTCCTCTTGCTGGCTTCTCTATCTCCCACATTAAAAAGTTGTCATCGTCACATTTCACTTGTCAGCAACATGATGCATGAATCAGATATTTCCTTTTACTCTTTCATCTTGGCAGCACATAAGAATTAGTGTCTAATGACACAGAGGCAAAAAGTTAATGGAAATTTAATTGAAAAAACTACCATCCCAGCAGGAATTGAACCCGGTGGCCTTAACAGGAAGGAGATATTTCATCCACAAGGCTTTGGAGTTGGGTTTAACATACTTGTATATAGATAGGTATTGCTTTAGTAAACAGATAATTCCCAGACTTTCCCGGTATTATCTTGGTCAACAAAATGAAGAAAAGAGTGGATCCCAATTTAAATGTCAGGAGTCTCTACTATAGGGATTGTAAGCAGGGGAGTTTTAATGAAAATAGAATTAAATTTCCTGTAAATGTTTGAGTTCTTCAACCTAATATATAGAAATGATGAATATTTATACATACAAAATGCATCTTCCAATGAGAGCAGCATTTAGTCAGTCATACCGAAAGAACTCCAGGAAATTTTTTTCAGGGATTATGAGTCATATTGTAGATTTTTCTAGAGGAAATGACATTATCTGAATATTTTTGTACTTTCTTTCTCCAAGAGCTTAACTTATATATTTTTTAAATAGACAAGGCATTCAGTTTTGATGATTCAACATAATAGAAGCCTTCACAAATTTAAGTCATTAGGCTATTATGATATGTTTTTATGTTTAATTAATTAATTAATTAACCAGTGTTTTCAATCTAGACTAAAGTAGAACCTTCAGCCAATCCATGATAAATAAATGAATTTGATCCCTTGTACTGACAAAACAAAAAAACAAAAAGTAGGGTTTTCTGAGAGACACAGAAACACTTCAGAAAACAGAAAGGCTAAGAGTAGTGTCTGTATTTACTTTCTGGATTTTAGAGCACTTTTCTATTCATTGTGCTAGTTAAATAGCTGTATGTACTACGATGTGTAATCTTGACTAAATCCTCAAGTCATTGAAAAAATGCTAAAACATTTACAGAAAGAAATCACATGTTGAAAACATTAGAAAAATATTAAAACTCAGGCAAACAATGGGGAGATTACAATTAAGTATCTCTAGTGACCTGAGATGTTAATTAGTGCTGGCATAAAATCATCTTGATTAGGAAGAACTCGAGACAAGTACATAGCACCAGAATGTAACTATCCACTGTGCTTCTATGTTAAAGCCATACAAGGAACCAATCCAGGACTGACAAATTGTTAGTACACTCAACCATAAATATTTAGAGGCCTATTATTAGGGCAAAAGAAAAAAATGGTTTCTTAAGTTTCATTTGTTTTTCACCAGGGATCAAACTCAGGACCTTGCACTTTCAAAGCAGGTACCAGAATGACTGAGCTAAATCCCCAGCCCCCAAATGGTTTCTTAATTATTAATAAATATATATTGTATTGTTTTAAAAATATTTAAATATTATCTTTACTTCACTACATTGAGAATGCTAAAAATTGCATTATTGGAGATGTTGGATCAGAAAATTTTTAGATCTTTGCTCTAGCAAGGATGTGGTAGTAATAATTTTTTTAGATATCTAGGCCCTCATTTTTCTTAATTATTGTTTTTAATAGCATATGTTATTCACAGCAAATGTAAAAGTAGAATCCCTTCTTTTGGCTTAGTGATTAACAGTCTACAAAGAATAGGGCAAACCTGGATGGAATCTTTCCCTTCCTGTACTTTGGTCAACAAAATGAAGAAAAGAGTGGATTTCAATTAAAATGTCAGGGTTATGTACTGTAAGGATTCTGAGCAGAGAAGTTTTAATGAAAATAGGGATCAATTTCCTGTAAATATTTGAATTCTTCAACCAAATAAATAGAAGGAAGGACCAAAAGACAACACTCACAAATAGAGACTGGAACATGAATGAGCATTAGTCAGGGTGTGATGAATACAACTAAGTAACAACAACAACCACAGTCCATCTCACGTAGTTCAACTGAGACAAATGAATATGGAGATCTTGCCCCAAAGGTATCAAAAGAGCTAAAATATGATAAGGATATGAGCTGATGCATATGTTGGTTCACTTGATTTAGGGCAACACAGTACATATATCAAAACAGCAGGTTGTGAACCATAAATTTATACAATTTTTAGTTATCCAAACCCAAATGGAATTGTTAGCTAATCCAGAGATTAGCAATGGCAAGAAACCACTACCCCTTAGCTATTCTCAAATACACTGTCCCAAGCAGAAAACTGGAAGGAGAAGTACCTTGGCTCTTCCTTTTCCCTACATCTGACAACTCTCATTGGCCAAACTTAGTCATAAAACACTTGGCAAGATCATCTGGGTATGTAGTCTATTCGGGTCCATGCCATGCAATATAAAACAGAGCGGGGAAGATGAGAAATGGATCTGGGAGCAAATAAGCAACTAACCAACCAGATGGTCTTGGAGTGAGATGCTGAGATGATTTTTTTCCAAAGTGGGCTTTCTCCTGATCTGTGATTTTCTTTGAAGTTCTTAACTGCAGTTGCTATAAATCAGTGATGTGAAGCTTTTAGAGCCTTCCATGACACAAACAGCCCACTGTGGCACGTGCACCACAGGTTCATTACTACTGTTATAAAGTAATGATTCTGGGATAATTAAGGGGAAATTTGGTCTTATACAATGGTGGTGAGAAGAACCTATTATATAATATTCAGTTGTAGAAGTTCAAGAATTCTTCCTTAGATGCTTTTAACACGTGTTATACTTGCTTATACCTAGTGCTGTCCTGGTGCAGTACACGTCAGAGCACTAAGCCTTCTTCCAGAGGAAGACTGATCTCCTTGGCTTTCACAATTTAGAGCCTCACTGTTGAGCATCAATTCAGCATTAACAATCAACCTATTCGCAGTAATAGTTTGATTTTTCCAACACATGCACGAAGCCATCAGGGTGTTTTCCTGCTAATGAACACTGAAAAGCAATAAACATCCCCTTTCCTTTCTTTCTTCCTTTTGTATATTTCACAGTGACATTCATGGAGTAATAGCCCTTCATGGATAAAACATTCAGTAAAATGATGCCCCAAGCATATTGAACTTACTTTCAATTGTAGTCACCAGGGAAAAAGAGAAGAAAGAGAGCACACAGAGAGTGGGTAAAAAAGGAAAGAAAGAAAATTTTCCATTTATGGGAGCAATTTTACCAGCCTTTTCACTCAGCAAGCCAATGGCCTACCTGGAGAGAGAGCAGGAGATGGGAGGTATGAATCCACTCTGCCCTGAATCAATCTCTCCTCTTATTTACCTCTTTGAGGCTCTTGACAAGATGTTAATGTCCAAAGATAGGGCACTATACCATGAAATATTACTTATATAGTCTTTTTAGCTACATGGATATTATTGAGTATACCAATAACTGCATACAATATAGGCCATGTGTGATATCTGAAGTGGACAAATTAAGGCTTTTAAGGGTAGAATTTAAAATATAATAGATTCTCACCTTCTGTGTTGACATTAGAACAAAATCTTCCCATATGGCTTCATTCCACCACATCTACACTAGGACTAAAGATTCAACTGAGAGTTTGGTGAGCTGCAGAAATGGGAAAAAAAGAAGTTTCAGATTT
>PVIR01008880.1:0-55296 GCA_004026965.1 Petromus typicus | reverse complement strand
GGGAAAAGGCAGGCAGGGATGATAGGAAACACGGATCAAGTTAAAATCGATAAAAAAAAAAAAAGTACTGTCTTTATCCCACAGTCCTCACACGGAAACAGGTCCTTTTGTGTTTAAGGGTCTGGACCCTGAGTCTAGGACACCAGAGAGCTGAACGTCATCCTCACACTAGGATTACAGGAAGTCTACAACTCAAAACATAAGGGAAAGAATGCTAGAGGTATTGTTTTAGCAGTGAAAACCGATAGGTAGACTACACAAGGAATTCCACCCTGAAACCTCAGGGAAAGGTCTTTAAGGAAGCAACGTGAACATACTTCTTATTATGAAATTAGCAGGCTCGCAGCTGGGCCTTAAGTCAGTACCTCTCATGCTGGATATATAGTCCCAGTGTGAGGATGTATCCCAGTAATACTCTATGACGGAATTAAGCTCTAGAGAAGCAAAAATCCATTTTGGACACAGAGGATCCTTAGGGAGTGTAAAGAAAGCTGCGGACATTGTCTCTAGAAGAATTTGTGAGCATATATATCACAGGGTCTAGGAGGTTCACAGATCCCATACAGCTCAGCTTACACCTTGAAAGTGATTTAGTACTTAGGCTAGAGAACATGTGTGCTCTTGGGTTAGTGAAAGAATGAGCGGTTCATGAAGTTCTGTTCAAGGGATGCCAAGTCCTGAGGTGGAGAGGTAAGGAATGGACACTCACTTCTGGAACTGCGAAGTCCAACTTGGACTCTACATTGACTCAAATTCTAAAAACATTTACCAGTCACTGAAAATCACACACTGGATCCGGTGAACAACCTACCAACATTTTGACAAAGGGATAAAAAGAACATTAACATATTTCCTATATGTAAGTGTCAAAAAGCAGATACAAGAAGCCACTTAAGGCTTGCAGACAGAGGCGACACATTCTTTTCTTTACTGCACAGAAGCGCTGACAGAATGATGAGTTCCATGTTCACGTAGCAGTACATACGTTTAACATATTCTGCTTATCTTCACGTCTGTTCTTTCTTTCCCCCGTATTCTTCCTACTGATCCCTTTTTCCATCTCTAAGAGTCTACCTTGTAGTTTCTGGTCCTCTGTTCAGACAAATCAATCTTAGGGCCTTATCTCCCTCTCTGCGCCTGTTTCTCTCCTTATAAGAATAAAGGATCAGGGAACTGAATAGTATGTGGCCAGTTTTGGGAGGATGGCACAACATGGTCAGCTTGTGAGTTCTCTCGGGCTCTCTCTCCACCTGACCCGCTGGATTCATCAAAGGTCTTAGCTTTACTCTTCCCTTTTCCTTATCTATTCATCATCAACCTTACAGTGGAGGGATAGCCCGGTTCTCTTGGAATAACTGAGATATTTGTAGAATAATAACAACAGATTAAAATAACAGCAGGTGTACTCTTAAATTCTAACATAGAAAGATGATCTATTATTTTAGAACATGCAGTGAATAGAACTTTCGTATTCTTCCCAAAGTGGCCAGGTATCTCTTGTCATCCTATTACAGAAACATTTCCTATAATACGTGTTTTTTTTTTAGGTTTTTTGAGACAGGGTTTCACTTTTGTACTTCAGGCTGGCCCTGAGCTCAGCCTCCAACTCACATCACAGCAATCCTCCTGCCTCTGCCTCCCGAGTGCTGGGATGACAGGCGTGAGTCTCCACGCCCGGCACTGTGGTATGTGGTACACTGGACTTGAGTCTCCACGCCCAGTATTGTATGTGGTTACTGGGGATTGAACCCGGGTTCTTGCACTTGCAAGACAGGTGCTGGAACCACTGAGCTAAATCCCCGGCCCTCCTATAATACTTTTTAAAAAGCCATGTTTCAATCCTCAAAGGCTTTAAGGGGGGTGGAGCAAAGGAGGAAGAAAGGAAAGGAGGCAAAAGAAGGGAAGAAGGGAAATGGGTAGAAGGAGAGGCAGATGGAAAGAGTGACAGAGACACAAAGACATTGACATGGTAACAGAGAGACACAGTAACAAAAACAGACATGGAATCAGAATCAGAGACAGTAAACCTTAACTGCCATCTCTGTTCTGGGCAGCAACAGCCTCGATTTCCCTAGATGAAGAGGTAACCGCTGTTGAATGGTGTGCCGCCATCTTAATTTAGTCTGACAAGATAAAGCAGTCATTTCTGCTCGTAGAGGCTGTGGACCGCCTGCTATGTATCCAGGGACATGCTCGAGTCGATCTGCACTGTGTATCACTTTCTACCATTGCCACGACAAAGCCCCTGAGCTCTCACATGTAAATCTCCCGGTCCTCCTCTTCCTGAGCCCCCGCCCGCCCCCTTGCTCTTTCATTCCCTTGCAGTTTCTTTCTCCTCGTGTCCAGGTAGAAACATATCCACTCGGCACTAATCTCTGAAAACTTAATACTCCGCACGTGACAAGGGACATACGATAACACCCCTCTCACGGCCACTCTGTCAAGTCCCCCAATTTAAGAGAAGATGTTCAGGGACTTAGATAATCCATTGATCCCACTTGCATCGGCTTTTATATTTCAATCTGTCGTGTTAAGTTGTCAAGGGCAGCGATTAAACTGATGTTTCACGATTCGAGATTTACTTTCCGAGGCATGATAGTTTTCAAAGCTCATCTTAGGAAGTTCTGCTTAAAGATCATCCCCGCAAAAGCTGATGTATCTTTACTGGCATAAGTCTGGTAATAAAACAATAATGTATTTTAGGAAAGGACACATTAGACAGATTCAGGGTTATAAACGTAAGAATGAGAAACTGAATAAAACTTGGATTTTAAAAGAATGTCATCTGTGTAGTTCTTCCCACACGAAGCAAAAACACCTTATGTAAAAAAAAGAAGGGAGAAGATGCCTCTGTCTAATGTAAAATAAAAATAATGATAGAGCCACTGAAGAAGACATAAGCGAGCAGAGTTTATATGACAGTAAATAAAAAGGTCACATGAGGCAGAGACAAGTGACAAGCCCCAGTTTTATTCAATAAAACACAGGTATGGATATATGTTTAATGATTAGGAATTAGCAGTCGGAGATATAGATAGTTTGGTTGGGTATGTCAGTTTTAGATGCATTATGTCAGATTTCTGACAGGCGAGCTATTACAATATACAAATCCACTTGTATTATGCCTTTTCCTCATATAATACCCTTTTTACATCATCTCAAGCTGTTCTTGTGGGTAAATTAGAGAAGAGAGTTCAAAGGACTCTAAAGCAATAAACACAATGCCAATAAACAAAGTCCTGAAACAAAGTTTTTCGTAGAGAAACTCTGAAGTTCCCGAGGGAAAAGGAATTTTAAAATGGAACGAAAGAGAAAAACAAAGCAAGAGGATATGCTAATTGATAAAACCAAAGTACCAAACACATCCCATTATGGTGGACCTAAAAGGAGTACGAAGGAGGGTGCAACCCTCAGAAAGTTCATGAAAGTGAAGTAATCTTTTTTTTTTTTTTTTAAGGTTTTTTGAGACAGGGTCTCACTTTTGTGGTTCAGGCTGGCCCTGAGCTCAGCCTCAAACTCACATCACAGCAATCCTCCTGCCTCTGCCTCCCGAGTGCTGGGATTACAGGCGTGAGTCACCACGCCCGGCACTGTGGTATGCGGTACTGATTGCTGCTGGGCATGAGTCTCCACACCCAGTATAGGTATGTGCTTACTGGGGAATCGAACCCGGGTCCTTGCACTTGCAAGACAGGCGCCGGAACCACTGAGCTAACTCCCCGGCCCGAAAGTGAAGTAATCTTTAAAACACACTCCCATCTGACTTGTTCTGTTCCGCTGCTCTGGTGATATTGTTGGTTTCTCCTAGTAGATGTGCAAAGCTACAAAAGCAAGCTGTTCTCTGTCTGCTGTCAGGGAGATGGAAGCACCTGGGCCGGGAGGCTTAGCAGGGTCACAGGGAATGAGACTTCACACCACTGCACACTCACTAGCTGACAAGGTTGCTCAAGGTCACTGTCCCATTTAACAGTTACATCAACTACTTAGGAACTAAGCATTATTCCTTCAAGATCTGGAGGAAATGACATTCAGAGTGTCTTTTTGAGCAGAGTCTACATTCAAAACACTGAAATAGGCATGCATTTAACTATAGTCATGTGTTACTATTGAAGGATGGGGCTACCTTCTGAGAAACCTGAACAACAGGCTGTGCTAATGTGTGCCACCTATAATCTATTACACACCAGGCCGTATGATGGTCTTACTGGACCACTGTCATGTATGAAGCCTGCAGTTGACTGAAATGTTACAGGGTCATGGTTGCATTTTGCAATACTTGCTGTGTGTCAGCCACTGTACCAGGGCCTAGGAAAACAGTAATCAACAGGACAGACACATTATTCCAAAGAGACTATAGAGTTTTCTCCTTCAAGTGAGCTTGTATCTCATTCAATACTGACAGGACTTAATACTAAGACTATGGTGGGTCAGGGATTTAGCTCAGTGGCTCCAGCGCCTGTCTTGTAAGTGCAAGGGCCTGGGTTCGATTTCCCTATAACCACACACAATACTGGGCATGGAGACTCACGCCCAGCAGCAATCAGTACCACATACCACAGTGCTGGGCATGATGCACCTGTAATCCCAGTACTTGGGAGGCAGACGCAGAAGGACTGCTGTGATGTGAGTTTGAAGCTGAGCTCAGGGCCAGCCTGAACCACAAAGCGAGGAAAAAAACCCCAAAAAACAAAAAACTAAGACTACGGAACTACTTAATGTGGGAAGGAAATAGGAGTGATGTACTTCCGGGTTAATAAAAGCAAAATATAATGACTAAGAGCCTGAAAGAAAAGTCTTTTGTTCTGGCAAACTAGTCAACACAGCACAAACTAGAACTGTGGCCATCTATCGATGCTGGCTAGATAGTAAGCTCAAAGCCATTTATGCAGATTTTATTATTTAATCCTTACAATGACTTTCATAGGGGGATGTTTCTCATCTCCATTTAAAGGAAAAACACAAGACACAGAGAAATCAAAGAACTCAGTCAAGATGAAGAACTTTAAATGATTTGGTATTCCGATGGGAACCGAAACATGTAAGGGAGAGTGTGGACTTGTTACCCTGCAAGTACACATCTCCTGAGCTTATCAGCCTTCTGTTTGTCTTGGCTTCTGATGAGTTTTGTCATTATGGTGGTGGAGGTAGAAGAGGAGGTGATAGCTGAACTGTCCTGACAACACTAAATTAAAATCCAGCTGCTAATAAAATGTATTTCTTTTTTCTTTTTGAGACAGGGTCTCACTTTGTAGTTCAGGCTGGCCCTGAGCTCAGCCTCAAACTCACATCACAGCAATCCTCCTGCCTCTGCCTCCCGAGTGCTGGGATTACAGGTGTGAGCCACCATGCCCAGTATTGTATGTGGTTGCCAGGGAGTCGAACCCAGGCCCTTGCACTTGCAAGACAGGCGCTGGAACCACTGAGCTAACTCCCCGGCCCTAAAATGTATTTCTGATAAAATAATCTGTCATATATATCTGATAATAGATCAGACTGAATAAATGGCTTTGCTTTTCAATAGTTTTAAAAAATACAAAAGAAAATTTTTAATGTGAAGAGTTTGAGATGCTTTATTCAATTTCTTGTTTCAAAGTATTTTCCCTTAGCTTAAGAATTTCTTGTTGGATACTTAAATGTAGAAGAAATGATCCCATCTGACACTTAATACGAGGGATTGCTTTTCTCTTAGATGACAGAACTTAAACATCTTTAAGCACGTGACAACTTTCAGTCACTCAGTAGCTCCTGTGTGACAGGTATCGGAGTGCTTCATGCATATTGACTTCTTTACACATTGTAAGCTTTCTCTAACTTGAGTTAGATGTGAGTGTTACTGTTGCCATTTTTAAGATAACAAAAATAAGATCAAGGGCTGGGGAGTTAGCTCAGTGGTTCCGGCGCCTGTCTTGCAAGCGCAAGGACCCGGGTTCGATCCCCGGTAACCATATACCATACTGGGCGTGGAGACTCACGCCCAGTGGCAACCAGTACCACATACCACAGTGCCGGGCGTGGTAGCTCACACCTATAATCCCCGCACTCGGGAGGCAGAGGCAGGAGGATTGTGATATGAGTTGGAGGCTGAGCACAGGGCCAGCCTGAACCACAAAGCGAGACCCTGTCTCAAAAAAACCTTAAAAAAAAAAAATAATAATAAGATCAAGAAATTTTCCACACCTTGCACAATGTCATATAGACTTCACCCAGTAACTAGCTCCAAATCCCATGTGCTTAGCCATTATGCTATGTCTTCTAAAAACTTTTATAAAGACCAAACAAAAATTAGCGAAATGTTACATAAAAACTATTACATCACAGGTTTAATGGATATTTTGGAATCCTATGTATTGTCCAAAAGCTATACAGAACTTCTTATACATATGCTGAAATAGTCAACCCTTGGCCCATTTTAAACCAGCTAAAAAGATAAAAATCAGATAACCCCTGAGTTAGGATAAAGTTTTACCTGCTGCCCCAAAAGTATTCTACAGGGTTTTAAAGCTGCTGGTTTTGTGAGGAAGGGCTTTAGCATGTACATGTGTGGAGAGGCAGCGAGTGCAGCTGTTCCACACTTGGGTTCTATGGTCATGACCTAAATTCTATCACTCACTTCTCAGGCTGTTACTCTAACCAAATGCTGTTCCCTCTGTAAACTGAGGATAGCACAGTCAATGGACTCAGTGAGTTGGTATAAGACCGGCTGAGGTAATAAATGTGAGTGGCTAACACGCAGGAAACAAAGACATATTCTTATTTTGATTATTATTCATTATTATACACCTCATTATAAAGAGCACTGGCTCACTGACACCCCCCATGTTTGACTTTTGTCTGTCAGAGACTGAAGACAGGTCATGAGATACATTCCCACAAGGCGTTCAGAGTGGCTCCTTCTGTGTGACTGATGAACGGGGGAGTCAGACTCCCTGTACCCATGAAGGGTGTTCTCTAGTTCTGTGCCTGCCAGTGCCACGAAGCCTGGAGATGGATTCTGGAAAGAGCTTCGAAATTCCCCTTCTGCCAGGGAGTATGTTTACACAGATGCAAGGGTCCTGAAGTGGATGGAGAGGTGTTTACCACGCTGAGAACATTTTTAAGTGCAGTTCTACAAATTATTATAACTTATTTTTGCATTATTCATTTATAATTGGTCTAGTAATGGGGGCTATACTTTATCTCTGTAGATAAATACGACACTACCAAGTGGACTTATTTATACACCTTTGTATTTATTTCTACCCCTTTCTTTTTACCTCTTGCTTCTAGTTTAAATTTCTCATTAACTCCTTAGAGTACTATCTTCTAGCTCAGTGATATCGACAGAAAAGATTAATTGTTTTATCTCAAGACTGGCTGTGTTTTTAAGAGCCGAGGAGAGACACCGAAGTAAACACTGCTTCTCTGTATAGTGATAACACTGTTTGCCCTGCTGCTGCGGAAGCCACCCAAAGTAAGACACAAAATCCAGTCGCTTGTGTTCACGTACTTTATCGTGTGATGTCAGGGCCACCATGCTGGCAGGCCGAGGCCGCTCCCCTTACATTCCCTCCTCCTCTGCTCACACAAGCCATTCCTAAATATGGCCCCAAATATGGAAAAAACTGTAAAGCCTTTGCCTTTGCGCAAAGGAGACATGTAACCAAATGGACCAATTGTAATCATCAATTTTAAGTCATGGACATGTATTTTTTTATTTCAAACATCCAAGAACTATCCTCTGCTTGAATAGAGGAAAAAAGAAAAACACCTAAAATAAAACATAATTTTACTTTCTAAAATAAAAGGGGGAAGGATGGCATAAGATGATCAAAACTGAAAATCATATTGTGATTCACTTGAAATCCTACAAGGAATTCCTTGAAATCCTACCAGGAATTCAGTTTCAAAGCTTGCTGTCTGCCAGTTCCAATCATGAGCATCTGAGATCCTTGAGAGGCATGTAAGTAATACTTAGTGATTTTAAACTCACCTACTGTGGACAGTGTTGCTTATTATAAGCTGTCCAGCTTCAAGTGGTCATTGCTCAATAATTCATTTCTCTTGAAAGTAGTTCCATTCCTATCTTCCTACAGGATTTTCTTACGTTTCTTATTTTTTAACTTAGCACTTCGCAGTCCATCTATTTTTTTTTCTCTTTATCCTTTTAAAGGAGAAAGTTATGTATACTTTACTGACAAAAATGTGAAAAGAGAAATTATGCTGAAAATCATATTGTTGTTAATTAATCATCTAAATGAAGTGCTAATCATTGTGCTTTTCAAAAAGGCAGCTATACAAAGATCATTCTTCTTTTGTCTTTCTTTTTCTTTTTTTAAGGTACAAAAGGTCACTGTTTCTAACAGATACGGCAAATGGGAAATAAAGTCTAAGCATTATTTGCAATATTTTGGAATCCAATGGACAACTCTAAGTCTTAAAGACTTGATCCCATTTCCCGAAAATCAGGCATCAACACTAGGATAGTTCGACTTCTTTTGAACTCAGGTGATGCTCCAAGCATGAGAAAAGAAATACTGACATATACTATTTTATTACTGATACGAATACAATAGGAGAAACATCAAGGATACTCTGTTACATAACCTTCCTTGTTCCTTATACTTTGCCTATCTTTTATACTTTCATCTATCTAGAGAAAGTCTGAAATTTAAGAAAACTGCAAACAACAGAGTGATTCAGATAATCACTATTTGAATGCAAATAGTGATAAATGCTGTCAACATAAAATCCAAGCCAGTAAAATAGCCACAGTACGAATATGTAGTTCTCAGACATTTAGATCCACTAGGTACCCTTTCAAAAAATACCGTGGGGGCCGGGGATTTAGCTCAGTGGTTCCAGAACCTGTCTTGCAAGCGCAAGGGCCCGGGTTCAATCCACCAGTAATCACATACAATACTGGGTGTGGAGACTCACACTCAGCAGCAATCAGTACCACATACTGCAGTGCCGGGCGTGGTGGCTCACGCCTGTCATTCCAGCACTCGGGAGGCAGAGGCAGGGGGATTGCTGTGATGTGAGTTGGAGGCTGAGCTCAGGGCCAGGCTGAACCACAAAAACGAAACAAAACAAAACAAAAAAAAAATGTGGAATACAGTATAGTATTCTGAGTCTTGTTTTGTCAAGGAAGACTATTAAAAGTAAATTACTTTTTATTATCAATAATGGACCTTGAAAGTGAATACAATGCAATTTCAGAATAAATTAAAGAAATGCACTATTAGGTTCATGAAGAATTTACTACACTGTCACTATTTTCTAACAACCAGTGAAAACTTTACCATAAAACTAACGAATCTTTATGAATCTTATGTGGTAAGACGAATCTATGCCGATGGCAGGAAAGCCCGGCAAACCCTCAAGAGCCAGTAAATGTGGAGAGGAAGGAAGTCCGCATCTGAGGACAATGGTGCTGATTATAGACCCCGTCTCCCTTCCTGATAATGGCACTATTGAGCTCTCCAAGAGGAGCCCTCAGGAATGCTTGCTCTCTGAGTGAGGCGGACTGAGCGAGGAAAGACAGGACCAGAAAAGGAAGCACTGAAAACAAAACTTCTAAGGTAAAGAAGTAAGTCTCCTTGCAAACAGTCTATGGATATCAGCTTCCAAGAGTACCTTTTTGTTTTGTGAATTAAAACGAATCAGAGACAGATGATCATCTGTCTACTGCACAACATCAGGAATAGCTCTGTTGTCAGTTTCCAACATCAGTCTTTAGTGGCTTTGCTAGGCCAGTGTCCCGGCCAAGTATTTCATCATTCTCTCCACTGCGTTCAAGGTGGTCACTCAGATAAAGATAAAAGAAAGGAACCATTTAAAACGCCAGGAACTGTCGGAGTTATTTTATCCTTATTAATGTGAGGCGTGTGCATTTACTAAATTCTCTGTATTTTATGTGAAAACTTTATTGTACAGTCGGTGTTTGGAGTTTTTTAACTCGCTCTCTTCTTTCTGAGTTCTTTTACTACAAAACCATATTTCACTATAAAGACCTGCATTAATATAATTGATCAATATATACATATATTTGTAAATATCTAGGTCCTTGACAATTATTTTTGGCTGGAAACATTGCAAATCAACATACTTTTGATCTGCACAAAAGATATCTTTCAACCGAGAATCTTATATATCAGAGTTACAATATTTTATGTTATTTTTTGTGCATATGTGTTTTGATGAAATACAAAGAGCTACATGAGGAAGGATTCTAGTATTCGCTATTTTTTACTGATAAACATTCAATGCGTATACTGGTGTTGCACCTTTCTGCAACACTTTTTATTAAATAAATAACATTAAACTCCATTAGAAAAAATCTTGTAGTGCAGGTACATACTTAATTGCAACAATAAAAATTCTCTGTAGCATTCTTGAGGCTGAGGCAGGAGAATCACTCTGAGTTCAAGACCAGCTTAGACTACGTAGTGAATTCAAGGCCAGCCTGAATGACATACATAATGGGATCTTGTCTCCAATCAATCAATCAATCAATCAGTCTTCTTATTCCTCTGTTCCTACATGAAACTGGATGGAAAAAGCTAACAGATTTTTAGCAGAAGTTCTGAAAAATCTCAAAGCTTCAAGCAGCACCTTTTCCATGTGAGCATAGACTCTCGGATTTCTCAAATCCTGGTGAACTTTATACTCGACAGCAGTATTTCAAATACTTTGGACAGCCTTTGAGTCCAGATTCTCCTGGATGTGGCTTCAGACACCCTCTCCTACCACTGGATGGAAGAGTCTGTCGACAGGACAGCATGATCTACAGCAGATTCCTACTCAGTGTGTTTCCCAAGTGCCCATGCCTGCTAGCCCTGGGGCTAATTTCCCAAAACAATGTGTGTATAATGACAGAGCTACTTACATTTCAGTGCAAGCTTGGGATTATATCTAGATCAACAGCTTCATGTGCTATTTTGTGACATGTACAGCATAATGTTGGAAACGATGTAATTTCATTGTATGATAAACATCAATTTACCATAAAAAACAAATATAAACTTGTCACCGTTTTCACCTTGCTTCAATTGAATTGGCCTTGTTCAGATAAGCAGGCCCATCTCTCACAGTAACAAGAGTTTATAGATAAACTGCGTGAAATCGCGTATGTCTGTGTACAATTATCCTCCCTCCTATCATCACTTTATACCGCCACCCTGCACATATGGCTTCCAAGCTTACTTTATCTGAATCTCTCTGAATCTATTCTCCATGCTATTAAACCGAGCACATTCCACATCGTTCAAAAGTAATTACACTTTTGTCTAGAGTGTAGGAGACGGCCCTCCCTAAACAATGAAATTCTCATTATTAGAACTGGCACAATAACCATATTGGCTTAACAACACTATGCATTACAGCATCATAATAACTTATGCTAAGTTTGATATACAAAGGTAACCAGGAATTGAAAAGCATATAAAATAGCGCCATATAAAAATAGCAGGCTGCACCATACCATAATTAAGGTCCTATTCTGAGACTTATTTTTAAGTCACACATGCAATTTCTCTTTTCCTCCTGACATTGTCTGAATATTTCATATGCAACACTATCTAGACAAACAGTTTGAAAGTACAATGAAGCGACTTAGATTCTAAGCATAATTTATATAACAAGCATCTGAAGACACAGGTATATGCAGCAATAAAAATATATTAAAAATGAAGAATAATAGGAGCTGACCATGAGCCTAAGCAAGAGAAAGCTTCTCCTGGGCATGTGCACGGAATGAGTTTTTCAACACTTAAGGGTGAATCGTATTCATTGGAACCCTGCTAGACTCAGAGGTCTCAGCTATATGTCTACATTTGGGGGATTTGTTTTGTTTTGTTTTGTGTTTTTGAGACATGATCTCACTTTGTAGTTCAGGCTCGCCTTGAGCCTACTATGTAGCCCAGGCAAGCCTGGAACTCACAGCAATCCTCCTGCCTCTGCCTCCTGAGTGCTGTGATTACAGGTGTGGGCTACCATGCCCAGCAATGTCATGTGTGGTACTGACTGATTGTGGGTGTGAGTCACCATGCCCAATATTGTAGTGTGTGCTTACCTGGGATCGAACCCGGGGCTTTGTGCTTAAAAGGCAGGTGTTGGAACCACTAAGCTAAATCCCCAGCCCTATATGTCTAAATTTTTTTAAAAAGATAAAAAATAAAACTCGTTCTTCTTTTCATGGACAGGGGCTAAACTAACTCCCACTGGAATATGTTTTATAGCAACTAAGGTTCCTGCAATATCTAAAATATTAACTTTAGCATACGAACATCACATTATTAAACTAAGAATAGAATGCCTAGTTTTTAAGAACTCCAGGAAAGATGTTGTCAACATAAACAATCAATTATGTACTAGTAACACCAGACTTCCAAATCCAGTGGATTTTTAACTAGGGGGAAAAAGAATGCACAGCTGGTCACAGGCCAAGACAGGAAGATTATATGAGCTGAAGAGTTGAAGTTTGGCCTCAGCACAATCAAGATTCCCTCACACAAAATGGGTGGAGGGACCTGGGGGTTGGAGAGGGCTCATTGGTCTAGCTGTTGCCCAGCTAGCATGTGGTTAGATCTCTGGGTTAGATCCTAAGCTCTTCAAAATATAGAAATACACACGTATAAATATTTATTTCATAATAAAGTCCACCTATCTCGTGAACAGGCGACCTCTAAGCTTTTCCTGAGAATATGATGCTGCTCACCGAATACACCAGCAGCTGAAGGAAGCAAGAGAGTTTTGGCTGAGATTGCATATGCTTTCAAAAAACACCAGACAACTGATTTATTCAGTAACCACAGGTGGTCAGGACTTTCATTTCACATCGCATTTGACACCGGATCAGCAATCTAACCGGCAGAAGTAGCGTGCAACCAGACAGAAAATGAGCATCCACACGGCCACCACGGGGCTCGCTAGCTGCTCTGGATGATGTTACCTCACGCTCTTCTCGTGCTACTTCCTTCTGGTCCCAGTTCATACTCATGCTAACTGACACGTGAATGCATTCCAGATAGTTCCTTACATTATCCAATAAATCCATCTACATTTGAGCTATTCTTTAAAATGAGCCAGTTAATTCTTGCTTGTCTCTGAAGCTCTGGCTTAACCAACCACCTCAAAATCCACATTAAAAAAAAAAAAAAAAAACAAGGGCCAGGGATATAGCTCAGTGGTTCTGGCACCTGTCTTGCAAGCAGGTTCATCCCAGGTAACCACATACAATACTGGGTGTGGAGACTCACGCCCAACAGCAATCAGTACCACAGACCACAGTGCCGGGCGTGGTGGCTCACGTCTGTCATCCCAGCACTCGGGAGGCAGAGGCAGGAGGATTGCTGTGATGTGAGTTTCGGGCTGAGCTCAGGACCAGCCTGAACTATAAAGTGAGACCCTGTCTCAAAAAACCTAAAAAACATTTTTTTTAAATAAAAAAATAGAAAAGCAAACAGAGACAAAAAGACAAGGGTAGATTTAACCATGACTAGGGAAAAAGTTCATGATGGCCTTTCCAGTTGTATCAGAATCAGACTTTCAAAATGTTTTTGACCTACTGAAGCTTCTGTGGGAGTCGAATTTTGCTCTGCTGAGAGTTCTCCGAGGAGTGAGGAAACCAACAGGATTGGTGTGTTTCAAAGGCTTAATAATCATCTGTGCCTGAGTCTCGTGTGTACAAGGCGACCTATGGGACGCCACGAACACATGTATGCAATGTGCGCGAGGCAGTTCGACTGTAGTACCTCTGAGCACTCCATGAAGCTTCCAAAATAAACAAACTCAGAGCCTGGACTCGGGTTAAGCTGTCTGGGAGCTGCTCTTTGTTGGGTATTTGGTTTATTTCTCCAAAATACTACTAAGGCAATAAACACAATTTGAGCAAGGAGAAATTATAGCCTTCTCTGACTCAATTTCGAACCTTTGTACCTCACACCCTGAATCAAATAAGGGATTCTATTCCTCAAAAACTCCACAGGACCACAGTCGTGGGCAGTGTGGAATTTTATCTCAGGAAGTGTTTTCTGCCGATACCATCTCTTTAAAACTTTAAGCCAGCATCACTGTGTTTTCCCCCTCACATCTCAACTACTTGGGCAAAGCGAAACACACAACTTCTCACGTCTTCCTTCTTCATTTAAGAATGGAGTACAAATGTCACGCATCAACAGACAATTAAATATGCTTTTTTTTTCTCAAATTGAACTCTGATCCAAAGGTGAGGAAACATTCTCTATTTTCAAAGATACTGAGTAGGAAAAAATAGAGAATGTATTTCCTTACTGAAATAAAAAGAGCCTTTTGTGAATAGGACAATGGCCTACCATACCAAAAAGAAGAAAGAAAGTAAAAG
Organism: Petromus typicus; assembly: GCA_004026965.1. NCBI lineage: Eukaryota > Metazoa > Chordata > Mammalia > Rodentia > Petromuridae > Petromus > Petromus typicus. The sequence goes on along the minus strand of PVIR01008880.1, from coordinate 40,955 downwards.
TATTTATGTTGAATAATAGTACTACAAATATATTCAATAATTTGGATACATGAATAAAATGTAATCTTAATCAGTTTCACAACTGAATATATGATGACTTTCTGTTGTTTGAATCTACAGTAGTGTATTGTACACTTTAGTTCAAAAATTTCTAGAAAATAAATACAGTAACCATGAGTTAGAATCTAACTATATCTGTAATATATCTACTATTTCTCCATCAATATCAACTCAGCTTTAAATTAATTATGTACTGCACACTATTCCCCTAGAAGTGTACATATACACACAACCTCTGCCTTTGGAAGAAATATAGTACACAGACAGGCAGACATGTAAATGCACACATTATAATGTAGAACATTAGAAGAGATATTTAAAAAGTGTCATGAATAGAAGAATAATGCTCTAACCATTCAGTCTTGGGAAATCAATGAACACACCTAAGAAGCAGCAGCGCTTAAATTTAGTCTTGTGGGATAAACACAATTTACCATAAAGGAAAAAGCTGAAGAGTTTTCCAGGTAGGAAAAATAAAACTGTGTCCCTCATAGGCCATCATAATGTTATGTTCATAAGCACAGATGAAAAGCTTCATCATATGGGAGCTTTGGGTCTACATCAGGATATGGAAAGAGGGGTATAAAACCATAGACTGACATTAAGCTACATAGAGATTTTGCTAAGGTAAGGAGTTTCACATAAGAATTATACAGACAAAAGGACACACAGTTTCCAAGTGAGATCAACAATCCAGATCCTGTATTAAGGAAACAAGTCTGGTGGGATTAGGAAGAAAGATTTGAAAGAAACACTGAAATTTTGAGGCCATCTAGACAAGGCTTGCAACTGTCTATTTAAGAGATGAAAAGCAGCTCAAACTGAGAAACATTTGAAGCAGAAATAAATTCAGAAACCACTTAGATACATGGTAATATAGAGAAATAAAGGAAGAGAAAATTCAAGTGTTGATATCACTAAAACTAAAACGCATTACTTGTATAGAAACCACATTAACTTCTAGAATAGCACATTTCAACTCTACTGAGCTGCTGGTCTACCTGAGAATCTGATGGAAACTCTAACACTCCTCAGATGCACATGTATACAGAATTCTCTGTTTTCTTGCATTTAGTCCAGATTAAGAATTTCTGCTGTAGCTGGGGATTTAGCACAAGTGGTACCAAGTCTATCTTGTAAGCACAAGGACCTGAGTTCGATCCCTGGTCCCGCCAAAAAAAAAGAAGAAGAAGAAGGGGGAGGAAGAGGAGAAGGAGGAGAAGAAGACGACAGGAGAAGAAGAAGGAAGAAGAGGGGAAAAAAGAGGAAGCAGAGAAAGAGGAAGAAGAAAGAAGGAAGAGGAAGAGGAGGAGGAGGAGGAAGAAAAAAGAAAAGAGGAAGAAGAAGAAGGAAGAAGAAGAAGAGGAGGAGGAGGAAGAAAAAAGAAAAGAGGGAGAAGGAGAAGGAGAAGAAGAACTTCTGCTGTAGATAAGAGTTTCTGGAGGGAAGAGGTTGTGTTTTAAAACACTATTCCTGTAGTAGCCAGAAAAGACACAAAGCAGGCAGTTCAGAGGTTCCATTTAGTTACCTAAATTCTCCACTACAAAGTGAATAATTTCTCTTCCACTGAGTTCCTGCATCCCAGCATCCCCTCACTCTTTCACAGTTATGTACTAACATACTTTGCCCCCTCTCAGCTGGGAGAGTACCTCACACCACCTCTTCGGTATTCTTTTTTTTTTTTTAGGTTTTTTTGAGACAGGGTCTCGCTTTGTGGTTCAGGCTGGCCCTGAGCTCAGCCTCCAACTCACATCACAATCCTCCTGCCTCTGCCTCCCGAGTGCTGGGATTACTGGTGTGAGCCACCACGCCCGGCACTGTGGTATGTGGTACTGGTTGCTGCTGGGTGTGGGTCTCCACACCCAGTATTGTTATGTGGTTACCGGGGAATCGAACCCGGGCCCTTGCGCTTGCGAGACAGGCGCCAGAACCACTGAGCTAACTCCCCAGCCCCCTCTTCGGTATTCTTGTAGTTATATCTACGTGTATTTGGCCCAGCAAGTTTGTATTATATATCTATAGCATAACCACAGCAAAACCAACCCTAGAATAACTCACCACTGCACTCTCTGAGAGAGGCAAAAGGCTTTCCACGATACAGTACCAAAGGAAGTGCCTGCCTTCTGAAACCTTCGACTTGTGCACTACTCAATTTCTGCCTTTCTTCTAGTCTTACCTTTCTATAAGGAAGACAATAAGTTATACCACTGCACGTAACTGTCATTAGTTCAGCAGAGAGAATAAAAAGGAATTATGGGTAGTATCATTTAACGTGCCAAGTCATAGAGAAGGAGAGTATAAAATATGTCTGTGGTCCTGGGAAGATTCTGCAGTACATAAGGTTTATAATGATCACCACGGCCAGACTGTGAGTAAGCTCCGGTTTTCCCATTCATTAGCTGTGACTTGTGCAAGTTATTTAGCCTTTCTTTGCCTCAGTTTCTTCACTGTTTACAAGGGATTCATACTATCACATCAATGAATTACCGTGAAGATTAAGGGCCACAGTACTAAATGCTTTACCATCTCTGTGCCACACACAGAGAGGCTTGGCACACAGTAAAGTACTCAGAAATTCTGAACCAGGAGGATTAAAATGCTGAGTGAGAATATTTAAATTTAATGTGAAAAATCAAAGTATATATCTCTCTATGCTTGCTGATTTAATTCTCTATCGTCAACTCAATAACATGAACATGTGGACATTTTTCACCACTAAGTACTTTTATTCGATGTACTAATTGCCTAGAGAAAAAGACTTAACAGAATTAGTACTCTCCTTAAAGGTGTGAGATGGCATGACAGAATATGTTGGTCTAATCAGGTTCAAATTAATAGCTTTTCTATCAGTGAAGCCGAAAGAGGGGAGAGAGATCACATCCGCTATACCCTCCACTCAGGATGTCACAAGGAAGCGAGGATGTTGGTACCACCAGCAGTTAAACCTCCCTGCTCTTGCTGGGTACGATCATTCCACATATCTAAGTTGTCAACAAGGATCACAAAGTCTTATTTGTGTCTGTGTATGTTGTGTAGGGTTCGGGCAAAGATACTATTCTGCCTTCCACCCTCCTGACCATGAAGTCCAGGATTCCTGGTCTTCTGCAGTGAGCCCGACTCTTGGGTGCAGGGCAAAGGAATTATTCTGAAGAACACATTCAAGAAGAGAAGGCAACACCGAATTACTGGACGACCCTAAGAATAACATGTGTGGGATTGAGTCAGAAATCTAAATCTCTCTTATTAGCAAACTATGGTCTCTATGAAATATATTCTCAAAATTACAGGATTACTGAAATCCAATGGGTAGACAGTAAAAAGTGGAGAAAGCACTTAACTTATCAGGGTGGAAGCGAGCAAGCTATGTTCGCTGCGACTCTATCTGGATACGCTTTTCATTAGGAAGAGGGTGATACTTAGCTCTCATTCTAATTTTAGATGCGCTACTTTAACATTACTGTTATATTTTGTGGGCCTTTTCTGCTGTAATTAAGCAGTAAGTGTCTCAAAAGCAGGATTCTGGAAAAACAGAAACAAACAACAAACAAAATAGCATTTTGAAACTCCCTATTGGAACCAATTTGCTTTCAAGAATTCTACCATGCCAGGAGTGAATCTTGTGTGTGGCTATTAAGTACATGATAATTATAAAGCGAGGGACTGGAGCCAAACTATTCAAGGAGTACACTAGCAAGAGGAGCGCGTGGAGGCACCACAGCCCACCAGAAACCTACCATTGCATTGTGCTGAGAAGTGGGAGTCCTATGGCCACAAGTCTCCTGCGTCAGCACAGAAACTGGCTGAAATTCCTCAGAGTGAGGCTTGTTGGGAAAACTCACATGCAAGGGAAGGTGAAAGGCTGGGAGCCTATCACTCTCCTCTTCTTCCACTTTCTGTCCGCTTGTCACCATGGCTACCTCTCCATCTGCTTCCCCATACGGAGAGGCTGGTCGCTTGGAAGACATCCTGGAAAGAACAAAAGAGGAGAAAATAATGAAACCTCCACATAAATCCTTAATGCCGTCATTGTGTGGTTAGGGGCCATTGTAACAGAAATGCCTTTTTGTGCTAGCAGAGAGCAGGAAACCATCCAAATACCACTGCAAAGCACACACAATCAGAAACAATGGACAAGCAGGTAGCAACAGAACAGTGGCTGTTTGTTGTGAGAATAATACACTAATATAGCACTCTCTTGTCTTCTGGCTTCTGAAGCCAGAGAATTCACCTAGGAACACTGCATAATGAAAGACCATTCCATTTTAAAGGGGAAAAAAAAATACCCATCTAGTTTTACACTTTGATAGACGTTACTGAGGACAGAACATCTATGAATAGCAAGGAAAAATAACTAAAATTTCCTTCATCAAGAATAAATTAAATCCAGAAATGATGGCCTTCTTAACAAATGCACATTTCAAAGTATGATTATTGTGAAATGTAGAAATATTGGTTAGGAGCAAACCTCACAACAATTGGCAGAAATTTGGTATTTTTTTAAAAAGCTTTCGAGTTGAATACATTTTACAGTTACTGTTAATCTTGAAACATTTGAGCATTTTTACTCCCTTACCTCCCCAAAAACCCACATTTGGCATTTAGTTCTAAGACCAGAGATATAAAGCAGTTTAAAAAGATACGAACATAAAAATATTTTAATTCAAGAAATATTTTAATTCTAATTTCAGAACTCTATGAATGACTAGCCTAGATAAATTCAGAGTTATTTACTCCAAGGAATACTGTAAGAAGTGACCAAAACATCCCACGGAAACAGATTTTTGTTTCAATAACACAAGGCTTACGTGAAAATGAGTTTAGATAGCTAAATAACAATAAAATATTTTCTTTATATTTGGGACTGATTCCAAAATATCATCAAAGTTAAAAGCAGAGGGAAAATATATTTCATTAAATAAAAATATATTTCCTTAAACATTTTCATCAAAAGTTTTCTACAGAACCTTTAGGGGAACTGGGGGTCAGGGGAAACCAAAGAGAAAGAAAAAATTTGAAAGCAAAAAGGAAAAAATGGAAGCAGAGCTTATGTATACAGGGGATGGAAAGGCTGAAAAGAAGTCAGGGAAAGGGAAAATAAGAATCAAGATATATTATGTGCAGGGATAAATTCTTAATGGTGAGTGTGATCATAATGTATGCTTAAAATGTATCAACAGACTCAATTTTTAAAAAAAAAGTTTTCTACAGAAATAGAATTGAGTTAAAATATTTAATGATTTTGTTTTTTGTAAAAATGTACAGTTTACAACTTGATTTGATTTTGAGAAAGCTGCAGTTTTTGTTCAACACTGGCAGTTAAATGAATCATCCATTCTTAGTCTAAATCAGGAAGGTGACACACCAGAAAGTATTCATGAACTGCCATACCACTTTCTTCATACATGTAGTACAAAGTTTTAAATTTAAAGTGCATTTCCAGAAGAAATACTTCCAAACATTACTGGGTAAAACTATTATTAGTGTTAGAATTTTCAAAAGGAAAGTGTATTCAGGTCCTGAAGGTAACTTATCAAGAAATGACAAGAGACTAGAAAAAAATGCATTCTTAAAAATCAGACCAATGTGGGAATTGAATCTGCTACTTAAGTGTTGTGAAATTCAGTCTAGCTCAATTTACTCATCTTTAAAGCAAGATGTAATATCTACCTCTCCATGCATATGAAAAATTACTAATAGAGTACTTAGCAGAGAGTAGACATTCAATACTGTAAATAAAAGCCCTTGCTTATTTTACAAGGTTTAAAACTGCAGTATGGCCCAACCTCTCTCCAAACACAAATGCTAATAAAAGCAGGCTTCCTTCTAACAGTTTTACTGTAAGATCATCATGAATTAGAAAGTCTCCCACAAGAGAATGCTCCCTGACTAGCTGTATTTAACAGTAAATTGATAGAATGTATTAGGAGTATTTAAAAAAGAATTGCTAACATAGAGGTACTGACTGGCCACGAAGAGAGAAAAAGGCCGGCTACTGTGATACCCTGTCTAAAGGAAAAGTACAATTGGCCATCACGTGGTGAGTATTTCACACTACTTCCAGTTCCATTATTGAGGTCTGTGTATTATTCTAAAATGTAGAGAAGAAAGTTAGGTGCTGGAATTAAAATAGGATAGTTTCAGTTTCATTGGCAACGGTATTCCTATCACCAAATTGATATGTTCTTGGATGCAAATAACTCCTTAACATTAGAGATATTTAACTCCCATTTTTCTGATCACATGCTTGAAAGCAATCTTCTATTCCCCTATAAAGAATGCATGGATAAAATCCATTCAGAATATTTAAGGCTTTTGTGAAGAGATTTATCACAGTAAATTAATAAAGGGACTTTTAATTCTATGTTGGTTTCACCTGTAGCTTAATTCTAAGGAGATTATGCCTTTGTTGTAACAATCCTTAGTGTTTGTGGTTTGTGTAGGCATTATCATTCTTACTGGAATTAATAAATTGGCATTCTGTGGTTTGTACTGTGTAATCACTTTCTCAATGTTGGAAAACTCTTGAAAACACCAGTTTGTGGGTCATCAAAAAGAAAGAAGGAGCAATACATTTTTCTGCATTAGTACAGACTTTCATAATCATGGCACTTTCCAGTTTTTATTTACCATATTACTGATGAGGACTGCGAAAAACTCAATGCCCAGAAATGTACATAAGGCTGACAAGGTAGACAGATAACCATATGCTTTTCAAAACTTATGGCTATCTGAATATTTAACTCACATTCTATAGATTTTAAGAGGTCTAAAAAAACTAAATATGAAAGAATCATAATTTCCAAAGGTAAATGACCCATAAGACTACATATTCCACGTTTATTTAAATCCATTACCAAAGTCTTATGCAATATTTCTCAACTTATTGGTCTTGATGTCTTTTTTTTGGGGGGGGGGGCAGGTCTCCCTTTGCTGTTCAGGCTGGCCCTGAGCTCAGCCTTGAACTCACAGCAATCCTCCTGCCTCTGCCTCCCGAGTGCTGGGATCACAGGCATGAACCACCATGCTTGCACTGTGCTATGTGGTTCTGATTGCTGGTGGGCGTGAGTCTCCATGCCCAGCATTGTTGTGTGTGGTTACTGGGGATTTAATTAGGGATCCTGCACTTGCAAGGCAGGCACTGGAACCACTGAGCTAAATCCCTGGCCCTTGAAAACATTTTTATAAAGCTCTAATAAAAGATGTTAAAAATAATAATGATGGCAAGGACCCTAGTTATATTTTAGTAACAGACTACTGATTTATAAAAAAAGAAAATAACAGATTTTTGTAAAGAACTAACTGTTCACAGCATTATAGTATACAGATTTATTATGACTTATAGAACTTCTAAAATAATAAAATCCCCAATAAGAGATCGATTAATATTTGTTTATCTACAACAGAGTTACACCATGGACAGAGGAAAAGGAACCCTCCTCACCACTGTACCACTGTTGCTCCGGGATAAGCAAGATTCTAAGTCCTGAGCTGCCTATTGCTAGTCTGTATCTCCAAACTACAACCTGAGGATCCAGGCTCCTCAGGTATTAATTCAAAGGTCATTTTTGTCATTTCTGTGGTAAATGAACAAGACTCTGACTTTAAACAAACCTGTATTACACAGACAAATGTAACCTAATGGGACACCGTCTTACAGAGTTATGATTAATATAACATTGCTTTTTAACTCTTTTTCATATATGCCCAAGAAAACTTTCTTAAAAGAACTGGTATCTAATTTAGGGGCAATAGAGAAGTTTCAAAACCATAATGAACTATTCACTTTCTTCCTATCATGTGCCAGATACTGATCTAAGCGCCCAAGATTTTTAAATTAGTCTCTGCTTAAAGCAGCTTATGAACTAAATGAGACAACCTTAAGAGAGAGATAATAATGAAATAGAGTTCAGGCAAAGAGACAAAGTACATTATAGCCAAACACCTTCAGGCAGGCCAGGGAATGACTGTGAGGCTAGGAGATCAGATAGATCTACAGGGAAAAGAAGGACAAATGGAAATCTTTAGTTAAATGGAGACAGAATTTCATGTAGGAAGTAACAATAAAAGCAGAGATGTATATTTTTAGAAAGTCAATATAAATTTCCGGTCCAAGATTCCTTAGGAAAAGAAGCAGATTGATAAATATGGATGAAATCCATTATTCGTCTACAACACGGCTGAAGTAGTTTAGCTACATGAATGGAACAGACAAGCAACTTACTCCATTATGAGGAGCAATTTGTTTTTATAAGAAATCTCTTTTCCTCTTCTTCTCCCTATAGAGTTCTGCACACTCACGTTCACTCTTCTTGGTGTGTTACAGTAAATGGAGAACTCCTGGGGTCTTCAGCTATGAGCCCCTGGCCTTCAAGACAATGACAACTGCTGTGCAAGTAGGATGTCTCCATTTATGTTCAGATAGGTAGAGGATGTGACACTGCAATCAAAAACTACAGCAGCATTTCTCAACACTGGCTCCACCTTGGAGTAATCTGGTACAGTTTAGAAAATAGTGATACCTGGGTCCCAATTCCTACAAACTCTGATACTGTTGGTTCTGGTATATAGAATTCATATTAGAATTGTTTATAGTCCCCCAGTGATGCAATGACCAGTCAATGTTACAAACTACTCATGATAGAATAAGGGTGTCCAACCCAAGATATCCCTGCACCAATCGCAAGTCTGTTGAAAGGACACCAGGCCAAGAAGGACTCTGCAGACAGGATGAAGGATCTGGAAACAAGTGGATCATTCTAGATATTCTTGGAAGTTGTCACAAGATCCTTACAAGAGGAAGCATGAAGTGGGAGAGTCAGAATCAGATGTCAAAGTCAATGATACTTTGCTAACGAATTGGAAGACAGATGATGAGCCTACGAAGCAAGGAGTCAGATTGCTTCTTGAACCTAGAAAAGGTAATTCTTACCTACCACTTGGAGAAAGTACATAAACATTCCTACGCCTTGGTTCTTACAACTTCTGACCTCCAGAATTTATTTATGGTGTTTATGCTTTAAATTTGTGGTAATTTATAATAGCAGCGATTGTGAAGTAATTTACCATTGATTGAAACACATGTCACAGCTCATACTTTCTCTAAAATTCTCCTATCCCACCTGCATACTTGCTTCCTTCCTACACTTCCTTCTGATTTCTGCTCAGCATCATTTTCTCAGTGAGGGATTCCTTGGTTACCTTTAAACCAGCATCCTCCCCTCACACGGCTCCTGATTCTCATTTTGGTACACAGCCTTTGTTGTCCTCTGATACTTTCTACACTTGTTTATTTATTCTCTGTCTCTTCCACTGTTAAGATCCAAGGAGGCACCCTTTTTTGTCCAGAGCTGATTGTCTAGCATTTAGAAATCTGAATGTCATTTATTAAGTATCTGTTAAGTGATACGTAATTAACACAAATCAGAAACTTTCTGACTACGCCCTGGCTATACGATTGCTGCAAGATCTACCTTTATTACCACAAATGGTTTGTAATGGCTCGATAATGTCAGAGAAAAGGAAATCCTGCTAAGTGATAATATTCTTCTTTCTAATAATTTTCAAGTAAAGGAATTCTGATATTCTCTAATTTTGTTTTTAACCATCTTGCGAAAAAAAACAAACAAACAAACAAAAAAAACCTTACCGTTCTATCTAAAATGTGTAAGGAAAAGACTATAAAATTTAAGTAACTTTACTTAAAAATTCTAGCCCATTATGCTTGAGATTAATAGTTATTGGGGAGGAATCACTTATTTTGTAAGTTAAGTTTAAAAATTTCTTACGATGTGTCCTTGATGTAATTATGCTAGAAAATAACAGCACACACAAAGTTAAAAAAATTTTGCTTATGAAAACAAATATAAGACAGAAGACCCAAAATAGGGGCTTCTCTCTTCTATACATTCTTTTAAAAGTTTTCTTTAATATTTTCACATTTAACTTTTGATCTCATTACTCAGAAAAAATTAAAGTCTTAGAAAGCAGTGCCTTGTGTTTATTCTTTTGGAATGATAAAATTATTTATTTTGAGCTCAAATTTCAGTATGAAAATTGCAAAAAAAATCAAGAAAGAAGAAATTTGAGATTTTCTACATAAAATTTCCTTCGTATCAACATAGAAGAAGTGACTTTGGCCAAACTCATACTATCATCAACTCTTAACAGTAGCTTGTATAAAATAATTAAGGATCATTACAATCTCAGATAATTATTCAATTTTTTTCTATCAGTACCAATAGTATAACGCACAAACACATGAGAAATGAAAACATAATTTTTTTTTTTTTTTGAGACAGGGTCTCACTTTGTGCTTCAGGCTGGCCCTGAGCTCAGCCTCAAACTCACATCACAGCAATCCTCCTGCCTCTGCCTCCCGAGTGCTGGGATTACAGGCGTGAGCCACCACGCCCGGCACTGTGGTATGTGGTACTGGTTGCTGCTGGGCGTGAGTCTCCACACCCAGTATTGTTAGGTGGTTACCGGGAATCAAACCCGGGTCCCTGCGCTTGCAAGCCAGGCGCCGGAACCACTGAGCTATATCCCTGGCCCCTGAAAACATAATTTTAAAAAATTTCTTGAATTTCCACAACCCATAGCATAACTTGTCTTACATTCAACAAGATTTTGAAAAATAAAGACCTATTTTTGACTACTTTATTCTGTGTTATAAAGACAAACACTAAAAGTAGGACTGTATGAGAAAAGACCTTCCAAATTGCTTAACATTTCTTTTCCCAAATATCCTAATTCTCTATGTTGAATCAGATATTCTAAATTACATGGCATCACAATTCTTAGTATATAGTTGACATTCAATGTATTTTTCTCTTAATAAATTAAATGAGCTTTTGCATTGTGCTCAGAAACCCACCTTTCTGCAATGAAAAAACAGGTAATTTAAAAACCAACAACTTTCTGGTTTACCTTTAAGACTATTGAAGAAGATATGTATCCACTTATCCATTTATCTACCCAAGTCATTAACTCATTATTTTAAAAGCCTTTAGTAAAACATACCAGGTATCACATAGAAAGCAACGAAATCAGTAAACTAGGAAAGAATGTTATAATAGAAGTAAGCTTTGTAAGGTATATATAGTAAGGGATATCAATGATAGACAAGGTTTCACTAAAATAATCAGAGAATATATCCTAGAAAATATCATTACTCAACAGAGTGGTGAAAGATGGGTTAGAATTCAACGAACACAAAGGAGAAAAGTTCTCAACCCACAGAAATGATTTTAACAAATGAATGGAATGTACCCAATATTCAAGATAGTGAGTAAGATAGTTTGGTTAAAGCAGCGGATTTTAGGAGACTAAATGTAGGTAAAGGTGAAAGACACAGACAACAGTAGCTGTGGTGGTTCAGTGGAAATGTCAAGTTTGAATAGCTAAAGCAAAAGATGAAATTACACTGAGGGCAGAAGGGAGTTGGGGAAAAGTCATTAACCACGTAGTGACATAACCAAAATAGTATTTTAGAAAGAAAAATCATCAGAGACTAATAATGGATAGAAAGTTGAGGGAGGCAAGTGGAGAAGGGTGAGACGAATTCAAAGATAAAAACATTAATTGAATGACTAATACACAGAACGACAGTGCCGGTAAGAAAAACATAAACTAAACATTAGGGAGATATGTGGTTTTTGACATAGATCTTTATTGACAACTGGACTTCAGAAAGGAAGCAATAGGTAATTAGAAAATGAAACATTTCTGTGCAATCTTACAAAGAGAAAAGGAGCACAAGGAGTTAACCAATAATAGGATTTATTACTCACTGAATTCTTCCACAACATTTAGTGTTAGTATTGTCATTATCTTGTGTCATAAGAAGGGTCATAAATGGGTTAAATATCTTTGGTTACATTCCTGATCCTGTCACTTTATCAGACAGCAGCTCGAAAATAGAATTATTTTTTCCGAAGGAAAAATAGTGAGAAAGAGCAAAGGAGACATAATTTTTTTCAGCCTATTTACCTTAATGAGATCAGTGGATAGTGATGATTGAGGAAAGAAGATGAATAAAAAGAAGTTCAAAAGGTAAGAGATGCATCACAATTTTCCTCACAGCAGTTTTACAAAACAATATTCTGTGTATGCACTTCTAAAACTATGTACCACTACTTTTATTTAACTTATGATTTCCATTAATTATATTTCCCAAACATTAGTTTTTCATGTTCATGCTCTCATGCTAAATTTAAACAAAGAACACATTTAAAAAGATTTTGAAAGATACATCTTTTGAAAGAAATACCGAATGCAAGAGATGCAAAAACTTGGCACTACTGCATATAGGCTGTAGTTTAAGACTTATGTATGACCTAAAGATACATATGGTAAAGGCTTGGTCCCCAGAAAGGATCTGCTGAGAAATAGGAACCTGAGGCCTAACGTGGAATCCTCAGGTCATTGAGGGCATGCTCTCTCGAGGGATATTGTGGCGCCAACCCTTTCTCTTCATATGTGTTTTGTTCCCTGGCTATGGGGTGAGCTGTGCCATGTACTCTCACCACAATATGTTGACTTGTCACATGCATAAAAGCAAAGGAGCCAGGTGATCATACACCGGAAGTTCCACAATTGTGAACCAAAGTGAACCTTTTCTCTTTATAAGTTGATTGTCTCAGGTATTTGTTATAGTGAAAGAAAGCTGTTTATGATCAGCACAATCTTCAAGGATGAAATTACTCTTCTGAAAGTAATATTCCTTGGCTTTCTAGTAGAAAGAAGATTTATTTAGGAAATGCACATTTACTTGTCTGGTTCCTTTTGTAGTTAAAGATCATTGTTTTAAAAACAAAAAGCTAATCCATATTGAAATTTGAACTCAACATTAAATTCCTATTTATTTGCCTAGCACATATGAGGAACAGAAATAGAAACTGAGCTTGAATGGAAATTGTATAATTCAATACTTCTATGTGAGATAAAAGAGAATTAGACAGCATATTCATTTATAGACAAAGATACTGGTTGTATGACTCTTATCTATGAACTTTGAGTTTTCATATTTGACCATTCAGTTTCCTTCTCTGTCTTACATGTTTTGAACATCATTTCTCTAGTAAGAGTTAAGCTGTGTTTACTCTGTAAGCATTCCATGTAAATTTCAGGACCAAATCTGTTACATGTAACACTTAGAAATCTTTTAAGTAGAAAACTTATTTGTGGTAACCAAGTCGTCTTTCAGTCTCACATCTTCCTTCTCTTTTCTCTAGATCTTCTTTACCATTAATTTCTGAGACAGACCATGCCCATCTCCACATGTTTCTATGCTTTGCGTCCCATGTACAAAGACCTCATTCATTATATTGCTATTCAGAGGCATGAACAAGTTCATCAGGTCCTGGCAGAAAGGATAAATGGATGTAGCAACAGATTTCATGGAAATATAAAAAACAGACAGCAGAATAGTAAGACCGGGCTTCCTTATAATCCTTACTGTGCATTTCATTGGAATAGAGATCTACAGAAACTACCATATCATGGAAATCACAAAAAACACATTTTTTAGCAACAGGTCATTATGAATAAATTTTCATTCTATTTCAAAGGCTTTCATTATATGAAATATTTTTATTAGATATTAGAAAAATTTAGAGCATATTTAAAATTGCTAACTAAAAATGTTGTAGTTACCAACAAGTTTTTACAGTTACCTTTACCAAGATGGCTCTTCACGATTACTAGGTGCAAGAGTTTGTTTCAGACACATTCCTCACCCTGAGATCATCTCACTATTCCACTTTCTGCTAAGAATGTGCCTAAATTAACTTCTTCACCATGCTTCTGCTCTTCTATTGGCTAATATCACTGTTCGTAACAAAAGGTTCCATTGCGCCAACGTCAGAGAGAGAGGGGAGAATAAGAATAAGGTGACAATGATTCTTCCTGGAAATGGCATCGGATGAGAATGAGGACTTCAGAGTTCTCCCAGGAAATAGAGCAAAATGAAAAAGAAAGAAAAAAAAAGATCAGAAGTTAAAGACAGAAAAAGAATAATGACTGTGGTATCTAAACGACATGAGTGCTTTCTCAATTGGGAGCAGAATATTTATGAAGCGCTTAGACCTAGAAATGGGATTAATTTGAAATGTTCAGTGTTTCTTTTTTAAACAAAGGGAACAGCATTTGAGAACAGTTTATGGCAGCACATTTTTTTCTACAGTGCCTCAAAATTCGAACTGGGTTACTTTTCTGCTTTCTCCTTTGTTTCTCCAATAATTATAAATTATTAAAGATGACTCTAAAACTACAGCATGACATTAGATGAAGACTTCTAGAAGAGCACTGATACTAAAAAACTGCTATATTATGAGTAAAATAATACCATTTCAATGGAGCCAAAACTTATCTAGAATAATATATATGCCAGATAACATTTTTACCTTAGGTTTTATTGTCTTGGTTTCAAATTAATCCATATTTACAAAGTGCTCAAAACAATAGAAGCCCTTATAAATAAAAACTAAAAAGAATATCAACTCATAGTTACTGCAATCATCCATAATATTCTAATTTGGAGAGAAGAGTTCATTAGGATAAATCCAGCAAGGTGGAAAGAAATTTATTGCCACTTAAAAAATTCCCAGATACAAATTTATTCTCATAAAGAAAGAACTAGTAAGTATTTTAACATAATTCTAGATTATTCTGTGGAAAAAAAGGGTAAAATGCATAAGAATCTGACACTGAGCATTTTTTGTTTTACTTAAGAGTTTAAATTTGTTTCTGTTAGAATCACTAGTAATTACTATAATTTTATTTCCTTGCTTCAAAGAAGAAACACCTATATTTGAAATATTAAACATTTGATGAAGTAATCTTCGTAATGATCAGATATACTAATTTCAATCAAATTATCTTGAAGAAAAGATCAAAGGAATGAATAAGTCATTTGAATGTTGAAGAGAAATTTCAGTTGTAGGTAAAATGATCAAATGTATGAGACAAGCAGAAAATATGTTCCTAAATAGTGATTTGCTGTGGATGACTTAATTCGTGTATTGTGATATATTTGTTATTAATCACAATGGGAAAAAATGTTTAACCTGCAGCCAACAACAGAGGTTAAAAATGTCAAAGTCCTTTTGTTCTGATTATTTATAAATTACGTGGGACAAGCTAGCATTAAGATCTGTGATTCTTGAACTTGTTATTTATAGGTACAGAGGGTATACTTTTTAAGGAACTAAAAGGCTTTTTCCAGTTAAGCATGGTTTTGCCTTTCTGACAGCTCGAAATCCACAGGATGTGGAGGGATGATTTAAATTTTACATCAAAATTGTGACTGCGCTCGACTTTTTTCCCCCTTCTCAAGGGAGGCATTGTTCTTGCCTTTCCATAACCAGGCATGACAGCGCCAGACTGGAGTCATACGGCTGGTCTCTGAGTCAGCGTGAAAGAGCTCACCTCCTGAGTTTCCCCAGATGCTCAGCTTCTTGTGTGTCTGAGAGCTGAGCACAGAGTAGCTATATACTTCTTCTTTAGGACAGACAAGAGGATTGGGGAGGGAAAAGAAATCTAAGGATTAGCACAAGCTCCCTCTTCCAGGACATGCTGTATCAATCTTTTATTCATCACTAAACAAATAACCAAAACAAAACCAAACCATTAAGTCTTGTATTTAACAGGAGGACCAGTTTCCTGACCTGCAAGTTCAGAGAATCAATTAGTAACTTCATGAACAAGTGAACTGTCTGCTTTTTGGCTGAAGAAATAAAGAAAATCCTACGAATCAGAAATCATTCGAGTTTTTCTGAGACATATGGTTGCCACGTGTACAAACTGCACATTATAGTAGCTGGATAGACAGAGAAAAAATAGTGTCTGAGAACTGCTTATCTATTCTTGAGATTTCTCCTAAGGTATCTTTTGAAAGTCCCTGTGGAATCCTGACAGCAGGGACAAGCCTGTTTATTCTCTACAAGAGCAACTGCTAGTGCAAAAGGGATTAAGTCAGTTTGCACCGTTCCAGCCTTGAATGAACTTGTCAGGGAAGTCTGACAGGTAGGTGTCTACGTCTTGGGTAAATATGCTGCCTTCCTCTTGGGGAAGAGGAAGAAAAAGAAGATGAAGAGGAGTCGGAAAGGAGAAAATAAAGGTGAAAGATGAAGAGGAGGAGAAAGGGTATGGGAGAAAAGGAGGAGGAAGAATAAAAAATTTACTATATAATGATAAATTCATAGGCACCAGTACTCTTTCTTTTTATGGGAATTAAAAGATGGAGCCACACATTATTAGGATAGCTAGGATTAAAGGATAATAACCTTCATTAACTGTAAAATTCTGGGTTATTGGTTTGAATTTTATACAGTACAAGGAAAAAAATTTAAGAAAGAATAAACTCCTTCCCATGTGAAGTCATTAACCAATGAAGAGGAAAAGCAAAGCCTATATAATTCCTAAATATTACCACAGCAATCAGTAGTACCAGCATCTTAACAATGCTACTTCTTTCACATTATCCTCAGGAGAACATACTCATGTCTACAGAAATGCAGGCATATGCGGTCCCATTTGCACTAACTTCTAAAAATCGCTCACCATGTTCATGATGCTTATAATGAAATGAAATGGACTTCCATTCTGCAGCATCAGTGGTCATGTGAGGTACATATGCCAAAGTCATCAGTTCAGGATACAGAAGAATATCTGCTTAGGCTTAATGATATTGGGTCCTGTGTAGAAAGACTGTTTCGTTTGTTGTAATGATTTGATAGTTTTGATTTTTTTAAAAATCACAATACTGCAATCACACAACTACAAGTGGAAAATAAAATTTTATTTTCTAAAATAACATCCCTAAAGACTTACTCTGAGCCTCCTTTGCAAGATTTTATTTGGGCTTTCTCTTAAAGTGCCCTTCCCCTCCTGCTTTCTTTCTCCCTTCTTACATTATTGGCTAAGTCTAAATAAACAGCAAATTGTTCCATAATCAAAAGTGACTTATTCTTAGCATGGTGCTTGCCTTGAAATAAAATCTGTGGCATGTTTAATTTATTTAGGATCTAATAATGATGACAAAAATAATTAAGTAACCAGTCTAGTTTTAATTTCTTTTGTTTTCAAAGGTCATTGTGAAATCAAGCAAGTTAAGCCATCTAAAGCAACCCTCCAGAGATGTTTCCCCCCAGCAGAAAAGAAAAAGAAGGCTACTAGCTAAAGTCAATGCTGGGTAGCAGCAGACTTGTTAAGGATTCACTACCTAAATCATCCAATGAAGACAAATATTATCACCCCATCTTCTCTGAAATCCAAATAATGCTGACAACAAACAGTTTACACATTGCTAAATTCTGACCAACTTAAGGGCTGACTCTTTCCTTCCACGACCTACGTAGACTTGTCTGCAGATTGTTTCTGTAGCATCTGTTGAAAAACGTACAGAGTAGAAAATATTTCTATTGTATTCAAAACAGACAGCCAAGAACTTATACACAGTGTACATCTCTTTCCCAGAACTACAACTTCCGATGTGAGAAAGAGGCACAGGAGGGCAAAGAAAAATTTTCTGAAATTCCTAACCAAAAAAAAAGGATTTTGCAATCATAATGATGAAAAATGCAAAGATTAGGATGTTGTGCCAAAAACAATGAGCATCTAGCAACCCAGTCTCCACGGCCGCAGGACACGGCTACTTTTGGTGCCGGAAAAGGCTGAGCCTCTTCACTGGTCCCTTTCATGCCAAGACTCCTTTGCTTGGATGAATATGAATTAAATCCATAAGCTTTCCTATTTTTCTAGCTTGACCTCTCAACTCATTTTATGTCTTAACTGTTTATCTTCTTCCCTCATTAATCTTTCTTGTTTTAGCACATTCCCTGTTGTTTTTAGAAGGGAAAAAAAAAGTTTAAAAGCATGGTTTGTATTGCCACTCTGGGCACGTTAGGAATGCTAGGTCTTTTCTATTAAATGGGTGAGAACAGTTGGGTATTAGCTGAAAGACTACCAGTTTCCTGGCCCTGAAATAAAAATGCGAAAGGTATGGTGTATACTGGAGGGTAAAAGTCATCAAAGTCTTATGTGAAGATCCTAAAACAAAATTTCTACTATATTTCAAATAAGGTTCACAATAAAGTCACTATCAAATACCTATTTGTGTTTGATTTTAAAGTGTGTCATGTAAACCTCTTAAATAGCTTTTCTTCTATACTTTCTATTTTAAACCACTTCTGTAGTGAATCACATAAAATGGAGACATTCTATAAAATACCGTCACTAAATAGATTTCTAATTTTAGATAATGATTTTAGATGGTAATAAATTAATTTACTTAAATGAATTTACTGTCATTGTTAAAATATAGACAGTAAGAACTTTTACTGATCATATAAGCCACTTATCCATAATGACACAAAAGCTGTGAATGTTAAATTAAAATTTCAAAATTTTAAAAAGTATGCACTAGACTGGTCTCGACAAGCAAAACAAATCAAAATCAAAAGCTTGGAGCTGGAATCTTCCACCTCGGTACCGTGTCCTGACCGTCGACCATTTGACAGGACTCTGCCTGCCATCTTTTCTGCTATGCTCTACTGTTTCCCCAAAGCTGAAGAAAGACCCAGCTGTATAAACCAGTCCTGTCAGAGGACACAGTTAAGGGGTGGATAAAACAAGGAAGGGTGTCTACATGCTGACCACTGTCTGAGCTCCTGAGAATAAAGGAGCCTTGGTGGAGAAAAGTAATCATCCATTGCTGTTTTCTTTTTTTTTTTTTTAACCTCATTACCACATGCTAGAACTTTTTTTTTCCACTAGCCAAACACCCCCATACCAACTTTCCACAACTGAAAGACCTTTGTGTTCAAAAAAAGAACCGAATCTTCTCTTCTCATTTTTTTCTTACTTTTTTCCCCCCTCTTTCTGCTGGTAAGTTTATAGAGAAACGATCATTTAAAGACTTCTTAGAATACTGGTTAGCTCTCCATTACATCATCACATATAGTTCCCCGAAAACACTTAATGGCTTCATAAATGTACTTCTTTTGGATTTATTTTTACTGAAAATCTATCAACAGGTTTTGCTTTCAAGTTACGCATGGTAAGAACTCTACAAAATGATGTATTCTTTTAAAGATGAGTGAACATATCTAATTGAGATGGAATGAATAATGAGATTGAATGTATACAGCTTACATTTAAACAACATGTTTATTGTAAATATGTATTTCAAAGACAGTTGGCTACGTGGATACTCCAGAGAACAAGGCACCTGGAGGATATGTTTGTGAAATTTAAAGGTCGATTTAAGCGGAGCCCATTAATCCTTTCAAAATCCTAATTTTCACGTGTTCAGGAACATCAAATCATGAGAAAGATTTTCAAGAGACTTAGATACACATTGCCTATTTTCAGTTTGTCATCCTTATATACTACACTGATGTTATTTGCAGAGGACTAGAGCCAAATCCTTAAAAAGATTGCTACCGTAATTGTGCTGGTTAAAGAGTCAGCCAAACATATTAAATACTCAGGGAAATCCATGGTCATGAGGCACCAGATCTACACAGGGAGCTGTATCATCTGTAGTTATAGTTCTATTTCAGGGTGTCCTTTGAGGTTGGGACAAATATTTGAACATTATTAAATCCTCTATTTATCCAGAGACTGCCACAGCTGTGGTGCAAAGCTCCTCCACATTGTCCTGACAAAGACTAAAGGGATTATCCTTTCTTAGATGGGGTAAGACATGATTTCTTCATCAGTCTGTGCGGTTTTTTATTCAACACGAAACTCACATCCATCCTATCAAGTACAATGTCCTTCGGGTCAAATACAACTTATAGATTCTGTCACTCTTCCTCATCCCAGCTTCGCAGCTACTGTGGACACGGGAGTGACATCCATTCATATTCCTCCTTATGTCACGTGCTAATGCACTGTTAAAATTTTAACTACCTTCTAATATTTAAATCTAATGAAATAAAAATGCCCTGATGTATCAAAAACTAGTACCTATATCCTGCAAGTGCTATAATTCACTTATCACACAGAACTAGAATACAAAAGAAAGCACACACACACTACTGCAAAAGGGAAAAATACTCAAGTACTTCTTCACTATTTTGAATTTGTATCTTTTCTTCACTTAAAATATTTAATCATCCCTGGGAATACTTATGGGTAATCTGTTCAATGTGTGCATAGCTCACCAAAATGTCATTTGGAAAAATAAAACAAAACCACTGTGATATCTTAAGAAATTTTTATTAAAATAATTAAATATTGATCAAATTACCTCAATTTTATATGCCAGAGAATATTTTGTCTCTACTGGAGCTTACCTTCATGCTAAAAAAGCTCTCACACAACCGAGCATGACTCCTAAGTCTGCTCAAGCTCTTTCTGTCTCACTCGTTTTTCTTCCACCTCTCTGCATTCTTGTTTACTGAAAGTAACTTACTATTAAATACCTATCATAATTTAAATTGTCTGGATATAACTTTTTAAATTATGTATTATTTTTTGTTCTTTACGCTTTCTTGAAAAGAGCAGTAAGAATGATGTTAAGACAAGAGAAACCTAAAGATATCTTCCAGGCCATTGTCATCCTTTGGTTTTTGAGAGAGAGAGAGGGAGAGAGAGAGAGACAGACAGACAGACAGACAGAGAAATTCTACATGATCCATATCGAGTACTGATATGTGCTCATCTCTGTGCTAATCCTATTTCTGGTCATCAAAACAATGCCCTACTAAATAATAGGCACCACTCTTAAACTGAATACCACAAACCACTTAGATGAAAACAATTTATCTTCATGACCTCATGCTAAGCAGAGGTTTGTTCGATTTGACATCAAAACCAAAAGTGGTGCAAAAAACACATAATTTGGACTTCATCAATAGTAAAACTTTTGGTGCTGGGGATGTAGCTCAGTGGTTCTGGTGCCTGCCTGGCAAGCACAAGGTCCAATGTCTATCCTCAGTACCAAAACCAAACAAGCAAAAAAAAAAGTGACTTTTTTTGTACTGAAAAGACAACTCAATGATTGGAGAAAATAGCTGCTAATTAAATACAAGATATGGGACTTTTATCTAGAATATTTTAAAAATTCCAACAATTCCACTGTATAATTTTTTTAATTTATTGTGTATTGGTATGTTTCAATTGGAATTTATAATCATACCTATCATTGAGAATTTGCACCTGTAGACACATAATTGATGTAAAACACACACAATGGATATGAACAGACATTTCTCCAAGGGTAGATATAGAAATAATCAAAAGCGCATGATAAGCTGCTTGATATCATTAGTTCTTAGGAAAATGCAAACCAGGTTATCCAGGCTATCTTTACACCAACTTGATGGCTAAATAAAAGAGACAGGCAATTATAAATATTGGAAAAGATAGGCAACAACAGGAATCATCATAATTTGCTGATAGGAATGGAAATTGTTCTATCTCTAGAAAACACCTAGCAGGTTCTGAAGAGTGAACCATGACACAGAAAACCCGTGCCTGGGTACATACTTCAAAGAAATAAAAACATATACATGAGAGTATGCCATAGCATTATTCATGGTAGGTAAAAATGGAAACAATCCAAATATAAATCAAGGACAAATGAAAGGCGACATGCATACAATGGAATATTATATGATTATAAGTTGGAATGAAGAACTGATTCATTCTACAACATAAATGAACATACAGTGTCTGGATGCATGAGAGAAATTAATCACAAAGAACCACACATTATGTCATTCTGTGGAACTACACTTGCTTCTGATCCAGAACTCCTCATTTCGGCTACTTTATTCTCCACCAGTTTAGTGTTCTGTTGTTAACCACGGTTGGAAAAGATTAAATGGAAGAATTTCATAAGTGAACTATTCTGAGCAGCGTGACAGCTCTGTATCTCCACCTGGCCCTGGGTAAGACTCGCCCTTTCATCCAACATATCCACATAGAACATCCCGACCATCAGACACTTAGCAGCCACCTGAGTCATCAGAGGGACTGTCCCTGTTTCATGGTACGTATGTTCAGGTACAGTTATATATCTACTTGATGCTACATAACAATGTCTGAATCACTCACTTCTCTTCATCTTATCATTCAGACACTACATTATCTAATATTACCCAAGAAGGATAAGAAAGTAAAATATATTCCAGGAGAAAGACATATAAGACCACTTGATCAGTTTTCCTTACAATTTGTTGTTGTAAGTGTTCTGTGTGTTTGAGCTGTTAATCTCTATGCCTAATTTATCAACTGAAGTTTTTCACAAGTATATATTTATACTAAAAAATGGAGTAAACGTGCTTCAGTACTACCTGTATTTTATGGCATCTCCTTGGGAGTCTCTAGAAACATGTCCCTCATAGATAACAGGACCTACCACTGTAAAATCACTTTTTTGGTATTAATTACAAGCAAAACAGAGGACTTAAAATTGATTTTTTTAACCAAAGAGTTAGAAATCTATTTCTCCCTTCTACTGCTTTAGATTGCAAGCTTTTGCTTAACACTGTTGTGACACCTACATTACAAAAACATTTCTTCTTACTCTTTTCTCTCATATCATCACCTTCTTTACAGTCATTTTTGTACCTGTTTCATACAAATATTTAATAATTTCTTCAAAACGTGTACAGATTTATATATCATTCCTAATAGCTACATTTCTAGAAGACACTCTATTCCATCTTTTTGTCTCCACTGATAGATTATCAATATTATGATTTTCATGAATGTCTTCTTTCAAGTGCTTGTAGAACATCACATTGGTTATTGTACTCCCAAATATAGCTTCAAGTTTGATCCAAAGCTATGTTATTGTTATCACAACTAAGATTTTCTGAAGCAGCTTAGCCTTAGCTTTATCAAAAGAATTGAAAAGAATCATAACCTTCCCAAGTCATTTCTGTCACAAACTGCAAAATAGTTATCAGTATTGATACGTGTTCTCTCCACCCCAGAGCCTAAAATAATCCATTTTATATAAAATCAACTGTTGTTGACACAGGATGCATAATAGTCTAAATATATTGTTTTTCAAGTTACAGAGGGGAAGCATCGCAGATATTTTGAGAGTGTTTTAAAATTCTTACAATGGTTTGTTTATAAATTACATTTCCAACATTATGAAAGTGGAAATGGGTTGAGAACTCAATCCTCAATTATTAATATTCCATGATATATGCCATGATGTGTTCCACTTACGATAGTTAAATTAATTTAGGGCAATTCAACATGGGCTTAATTAAACAGATATTGATTTGCCTAGACCAAAAAAAAAAAAAAAATCTTTTAAACCAACTTAGAACTCAGAATTTCCTTGAGGTTTCTCTACAAACAAGTATTTTAATTTTTATTTTTTTTTAAAATAATTCAAACTCCAACATGGTGTAGGAAAAGCAAATGAATTAGAGGGAAGAGGCACAGGCATTTCGGGTAATAATGATAACTTCAAAATATGTAAATGTGAGTGGTAAAGCAGAAGAGCATATTGATTCCCAAGGACCTAGATATTAAAGGAATCAATTACTATTCTCATTACTAATTAAATGAATTGTTTTTAAAAGCTGTGCTCCTTCACATTTGTTTTTATGTGCGCTCATATTTTGTGTAACTTGTGCTACAGTCATCTACATGAGAACTGGGGACCTCAGTATAATACCTTACACTGTTGGCCTCTACCTCTAATACTGACGAGGATCAAATGGACTTTTAATTCAGAATATACTTTTCAACTTAAATTACAATGAGCTTAGTATCAGAGCGTAAGCTCCTTCAGCCACAAACAACAGTACTCGTGTGTGTGTGTGTGTGTGTACACATATATTATAATATATTGGGTAATATATGTATGTATACACATATGTATATATATGTGTGTATATATGTGTGTATATGCGTGTGTATATACACACACATATATATGTACGCACTGTGTGTACATATATGTATACACACACACATATATATATCAGGATCACAAGACATATAAAAACAAAGTAGGGGCACAAGGATATTGTGGAAGAGCATGTGCTTTGAGAAGATAAAACTGGGCTGAGCCTTAGCTCCATGATGGTCCATGGTACTTAACCTTTCTAAGCAGCCATTTTCCCATTTTAGGCAATGAAAATAGTACAGTATGAATGCATTTTGAGGAAACTGAATGGGCATATATAAAAGCAAGCATCAGTATGCCAAATAAATGCTATCTGTTATTATTCTTGTTGTTATTTGGAAGTGAATTGAATTGAATCTCATTGAAACTACTCAGCTGCAGAGAAGAGTTAAGGTTAAAATCTGAAATAATCTTAATTAGCTATGAGAAGCCATCTGTGTTTAATGGAGTTGGACTTTTGAAAACAGAATCGAGTTATTTTAATATTTCTATATAGCCAAATTTTTAAAATTTTTGAGCAAAAATAAAAGACTTTGCACATAATGAGTGAATCTAAGATTTCAGACTCTTGCTGGACAACTGAGTAATGAAGTTGTAGTATATGGTTCTGAAGCACTTGGGGCCTTTAAATAATACTTGTTTAAAGCTAAACTAAAAAAAAATCACTCCAGAGCGACATTAAGAGCTATGCTACTAGTTGAAATTCTAGTACCAGAGTACCAAAGCCTTATCCCATCAGTAGGAATTCAGAATATGGTTTTTGCTGCCTGACGTTTATTGCCAAATAACTTCTATAAAATAGATTCCCACCATCTGCTTCTTTAGGAGATACTGAATCCCCCTAGGATAAAGGAGAGTAGGGCATGTTATTATAAGAGTCAGTCATTGTGAGAGCTTCATTAGAAACTGCAATTCACAAAAACATTTCTCCCTTTCTATGTAGAAGACTTAAGACTCAAAGAAATGGCTTCCTATCGTAAAGAGTAAATGTGGAACGCAGGGGGCACTGTATCATTGGACTTGCTTCCCTGATATGGTAAGAAAATTATGAACTCTAAATCTGTATTATATTGACACCTATTGACCTTTTGAAAGGTCATCTGCTGTTTATGAAGCTGACCATACCTCAAAGGATGATGTTATTATCAGAACAATCAAGTTACCACAAGATAAGAATTTAAAAACAAAGGCAGCTTCCAAGGAATTCCTTTTCAAGCTATGTGACTATTGAGCTACGAGGACAGTTGGTTGATTGATGTGATTTTCTCATCAATGATCATCAGCAACTTTGGCCATAACCATTCTCCCAACACCCATATTGTTCATCTAAATACATCTGATGCTTCTGATACAATGTTTTAAAACAAAGGAATCTCACTACAAACACTGGGAGAGAGAACAATTGAGCTCGAGGACTCCATCAATCTTTTGGCCAAAGAAAATCAATAGAAAACGCACGGCTCCAGGTAGAATTCTTCCGGCTATCACCAAAGAGAGTACTCAAATCATAACAGCTCCAAAATGAAATGATGCCAACAGTTTAAACACTAGGCATTACTTAACACATGGACTGTCTCCCCTGGGCCCCTGAAGTATTTAAAAACGATTCAGAGTTAATAAGCACTGCTGTCAAAAAGTATAAACCCTCATTGATATTTTGGAGGTAATACAGGAAAACAGAAGAAACAGTAAATGACTATAATTAAAGGAAAATTAATACCTCACTGTTCATTGCATTGTTTTAATTGTGAGCATTGTACAAAACATATTTTATAATAAATAATCAATGGAGCCTTTCTTCTCAGAAGCCTACAGAGCATTATCAAGGAATGTATTATTAGAATTCAAAATTGAGTATGAACATGGGCATTGATCCAGAAGCCGCTATTAATATTTCCATCTTAAACATTTTTACCGACTTCTCTGGTGATTTCTGCCTATGGAATTTTGATGAGGAATTTTTAAATACCCAACCAAGGGATAACTGCATCTCATATATACAGTAAAAAAGGGATTAGTTTATATATCAGCGAAAACTGCTGAAAGGGATCATGCAGAAGTACTTTCAGATTTATTTTGCTATAGACAGAACCTAAGTCATGTACTGAGATAATTCTATGTGGCCAGCACCCAAATTTGTGAGGCAGGCATGCAAACAGGTAAGCACAATGCTTTGATAATCAACAAGTTTACAAATATAAGTGAGAGAGTTTTTGAAGCCCTGAAAGAAGTCCCAAGAACCTGCTTGCTCCTGGGGTGGAGAGCTATAAAACACACTCCATCCAAACAGAACAGATTATTGATCAGAAAAGCAATACAGAGGATTCATTTATCCCTCCATAAGGTTGGGTCCCTTGATTTTTATAGGCCCTTTCAATGCTGATAGTTCATTCTTTTTTATTGTAAAAAGAGTATGCCCTACTAATGTCTCAATTATACGTTTTGCCGATGAAAAAAATTTAACAAGACTAAGATGAGGGAAATGTTAAAAAATGGATACTGTAATAGTATAAATAAGCTTCACAACAAGCAATCAATTGGACATTTACTACATAAGTATGGAGAATTCTTCATAATATGGTAATGATAATGTGAACACTATATATTAGGCAGTATAAATTTCTTTTTCTCTAAAGACAAAATTACAAAAACTTAGACTATGTTTATATGCCTAAGACCGCTGGTAGATCTAAAATGCTTAATTTTTCCTCATTTTCTCCATGACTTAGAATTCATTTATGTTTAATACAAATACAGAAAGATACAAAATGACTATATATTATATATACTTTTTATGCTAATAATATAATCATAATGATAGTCATGTTTCATAACTCAGTAATACAATTCTTGTATTTTTCTATTTTCTAATGAATATTCAAGGTCTTTTATTGCTAATTTTTCTTTAATGAAAGTTTCTAAAGGAGATAGTTTCTAGAAATTTCTAGTTTGGGATAACCAGACTGTGGAAATTCCAACAATGTTCTTTTTTCCAATAAGTATCAGGTACTTTTCTACAAAGCAATGACTGATATGAAGCCTTATAAAATACCTGAAGCTAGTAATCACCCAAACCTTAAAACAAACAAAAACATCATCAGAGATGTTACCTGACATCTCAGTTCAAGTAATGAGTCTTTATTTGTAGATTTGCTTTCTAAGTGTGAGAATTTGGCTTATTCTGAAATATGGCTAATTTGATAGTGTTCTTCAAATAGTTAGACTGCCTATATTTCAGAGACTAACACATGTATTCTCCTTGAGATAGTCAATATTGTAAAGGAAGTAAAACAAAGCTAACAATCAGAATGCATTGCAGGGTTTCACAAGATTCCAGAGACACAAAGACCTTGGAGGACAGGTATCAGCAAAGAAAGATTACGTGTAAACTATTCACTGTATGTGGTAGAGTTGTCGGCAACTTGTAGACATCGAGCTCATGGTCGGTCTAGAGCATCCTGATGATCTCATTCTGCCTTTTTCCTTCCTGTGAGACCACCTGGTTCAAGGAAGTCGTAAGTCTGGATTTTATGAGAAGTTTCTAGATTGTTAATGCTAGGACAATCAAAAGAATAACAATAATCATCCACATCCAGTCCTCTAGTTTGTAAGGTTAACATGACACTAAGAGTAACAGAAATTTGATATCAGGACCACACCAGAATCTCCTAGCACGGTGAGTACTGTAATCAAACTTTCTTCACTTGACTGAGATGATAAAATATAGCTAACACTTACACAGCACTGACCACTGTACACTAGGTGAGATGTACTCTCTATTGATCTGTCTCATTCCCTGCCTACCCAACTAACCTTCACGGCAGCTTGTAAGGCAGAACTGCTCACCCCAGAACTTAGTGCAAGACTGTCAGGATATAGTCAGAGGGCAGGATTCAATCCCAAGACTTTGGCCACAGTTCACGCTTTCCACTACTATCGTGCTTCTATCACAAAGTTTTCACACTGTGTCTTAAATGCAGAATGATATTTTACATCAAAACAAACCCAGTGAAATAACAACATATCGTTTGGCAAATATACTTGCACTATTTGTAAAAAAAAAAGAAATAAAAAGTCTAAGAAGAATTTAATATATTTATATGCAAATACAAATACAATTTGAACTCAAAATGGTGGGATTTTTTTGAGGATCTAGATAATTTACTATATGCAACACTCTAATTTTCCCAGAAATTCCTACAAACATGATTAGTAGATTCTGCTCTATATTTAATCTATCTTTTGTTGATAAGTATCAATGCAAATGAACAATTTTACCTAAAAGCCTATTCATTTAGGGCACATTTTCTTCTCTTGATCATGTCTGCCAGATTTTTAAAACAAAACTCAGTTTAAAAAATATCAGTAGATGGGGCCGGGGAGTTAGCTCAGTGGTTCTGGCGCCTGTCTTGCAAGCGCAAGGGCCCGGGTTCGATTCCCCGGTAACCACATAACAATACTGGCCGTGGAGACCCACACCCAGCAGCAACCAGTACCACATACCACAGTGCCGGGTGTGGTGGCTCACGCCTGTAATCCCAGCACTTGGGAGGCAGATAACAATACTGGCCGTGGAGACCCACACCCAGCAGCAACCAGTACCACATACCACAGTGCCGGGTGTGGTGGCTCACGCCTGTAATCCCAGCACTCGGGAGGCAGAGGCAGGAGGACTGTGATGTGAGTTTGAGGCTGAACCACAAAGCGAGACCCTGTCTCAAAAAACCTTAAAAAAAAAAAAATAATAGAGCTCTAGTAGAGCTAGAGGAGTGGCTCAGTTTGAGGGATTGGCCAACATATTTGGGCAGTGGCTTCAACAACCAGCATTAAAATATATATAGATATATTATATATACACATATATATGTGCATTACTATATATTAATAAGCTTCTAAGTGGATATTTTCCAACACAACTAAAACTATTCCATAAAAGCTAAAGAGAAAAATCTGTTTCTAATTATTTGTCGTTTAATTTTAATTTACCTGACATACAATTTCCAAGTTCTCAGGCACTGTTTGTATTTCACTTGCATGTCACCCTTCACATGCTTCACAGAAGTCACAAACACACAGACTCTCTACTCTAGTCTTTAAGAAAATCTGCTATTTACCCAGGAGTACCTTCGATCCCTAAAGGACAAGTTCTAAGACACAGTGCACGGCACAGACTGATGACGCTTTTGCTTCTGGTCTATCATTTCTAATTCGGCTTTGGGTCTGAACTGCTTATGAGAAAGAAGCTCCATTTGCCAGCAGGTTACAAGTGAATTGGAATCAAAAGCTTCTTGACATGGCTTCCAGGAAGTTTCTCACAAAAAAACAAAAGGATGCCAACGGTTTGACCATGAAACTACCCAGGTGAGTTAACCCGCCCAAGACTGTTGATGTGTAGGAAGAAAGAAGTATGTTTGGGAAGAAAATCTCAAACATCTTTCTTTTTTTTTTTTGTAGTTCAGGCTGGTCCTGAGCTCAGCCTCCAACTCACATCATAGCAATCCTCCTGCCTCTGCCTCCTGAGTGCTGGGATTACAGGCGTGAGCCACCACGCCCGGCACTGTGGTATGTGGTTCTGATCGCTGTTGGGCGTGAGTCTCCACACCCAGTATTGTTATGTGGTTACAGTATTGTTATGTGGTTACCGGGGAATCAAACCCGGGTCCTTGAGCTTGCAAGACAGGCGCTGGAACCACTGAGCTATATCCCCGGCCCTCAAACATCTTTCTACTTTGAAGCCTTCCATGGTGAATTTATGTAAGACTCATAAGAAGCGGTTTGTGCATGATACATGCACAATGGCATGGCTCAAAACAAAGTAATCTGTTCCTTAAGGAAAGGTATAGAAACAATGCTGATAATGGCTAATAACAAGTAATAGGAAAAGCGTATATTAATTTTGTGATGGATAACTCAGCAGAGCTACCAGTTAGCGGGCAATTTAATGAGGTCAGAGGTCATGTAGGTGTTCTTCCTTTTTGTGTACCTTGGGTTAACACTGTACCTGGTATATTAAAAGTTTCAGTTCTGGCCCAAATAACTAAAATACATATTTCATTTGTATAGGTGAAAAATTTTCGGATACATGATCCTTCTACCTAGTACGTTCTTTCAAAGGAAACATAAGTTAAACTAGGCTCCGTGCTGCCAAAGAAGCCTAATAAAGAAGTACAAAATAATCAACAGGGGCAGTGCATCAATCAGAAGAGGTCTGAGCGTGATTAAATAAGAGCATTTTAAAAACCTCAAATTTCCGTTCATAAGTAGAATTCAAAGCAGCTGTTCAGCAATAGCACAATGGCTGCCCTAAGAATTAAAAAACGAAAAAAAAAAAAGCAAATTATGGCTGCAGAGAAAGTATTGCTACAAGACCTCAAAGTTGATATGTACTTAAAAACAAAAAGAAAAGAAAAGAAAAGAAAAGAAAACCTAAAGGGGAATTTTTCAATTTTCATATTACACTACAAATCAACGAAAAAAAAATTCAGTATTCCAATGTGAAAGCCTCTTTTTTTAAATGAGAAGTCGAGGTGTTTCCCTTAGAAGTAAAGGTCTTAGGGGACACGTCTGTCACAGTTGTTATTTTCTGTTTCACTTGTTGGCAAACTTACATCTCAAAACAACAACAAAAATGAGCCTCCCCAGCTCCTTGTAAACCAAAGAGGTAGAAACAAAAAATATTTCAAAGCAAGAAAGCAAACAGACTGTGGGGACTGGAACTCAGACCAGAGGCATCTGCTCTCCAGCTCACACTCCCCACTACCGCCCAGCCTTCTTACGATCTTACAGATTTTCCTCAGCGATGTTGCCATTTTAGCTTTGTTTTTTCCCCAAGTTCTGGCAATATCCATCACTGCCGGCAAGGCAGCAGAGCCACTAGCAGAATCCAAACCGGAAAACAGAAAAGCTGTTCTGTCTTTTCTTCCCTGCCACTCCATTACTAATTTTTTTTTTTTCCCCCAAAGTAAAAACTATCATTCTCTTCAGCATGGCAATTGCTAAGTTCCAGTGTGTAGCAATGATTTCAAAGACTACAAAAAAGGATTTGAGGCTGCAGGGCTAAAAGAGAGACTACTCAAAACACTGGACAGTTTCCCCTGGAGTTCTTACTTTTTTCAGAGGAATAATACTATAAATGAGATAGTGTATTCCTTCTTTTAAAAAAGACCAAAGCAATCTTTGTTTTCATCCCTTCAGAGATATCTCCTTCTGAATACCACCCAACATGGCGGCTGCCAACACAAGTTACTGCTCAGTCTTGGTTTGGAAAGAAAAGGAAAGCATAAGAAAAGGAAAGCATAAGAAAAGTAAAACAGTAAGAAAGAATAGTAAGAAATGCATGATACCACTGATTATCGATATACTATTTAGAATGCAAGAACATTACTAAGATTCTTCAAACTGAAGTTCTGAAATTCAACTCCCGCACACAGTTTAAATTTTCCCCCTTGAAATTTAGAATTAACAGCCCCCAAAATAAACCCAGGGTTTTGTGTCAAGAAAAATATCTCTATTTGTATGAGTACAAAGAGAAGAACAGGAAATCCGCCTGCATTCATGGGTCACTTGTGCCTTACAAATATTTCTATGATTTACTATATTTTGCTTCACATGCATAGCTGAAGTTGAAGCCAGTCTTGAGATGATCATATTACAGAGAAAATGAGATCTTGTAGATAAATGGTTTCCATAGCATTCAAATATAACATTTGTCATAGGAGCCCTCTGTTAAAAATAAGTTCAAGTGTCATTAAGTTTATATTGTTTGAAACTGTTATTCAATTCAACAGTATTTCTGCTGTGTTGATAGGGTGTTCGGAATGGGGAAATCAAGATTAATGGGTCTCTGTTGAAGCATTCACAAATCTGGTGACATCTCAATTTAGTAAAGGAAAACAACTGTTTAGGACAATAGTTGGAAAGAGAAAGAAGATCTGATGGAAGCCACAGAGGGAGTTCGTGTCTTTCCCTCAGTAAGTCAGGGATCGTTCTTAAAGGATGAAGTTATATTAAAAATAATGAAATAAAAGTATACCATTAAAAAAAAAAAAGAAGTCAAAGACACGCACAGTGATAAAGAGTGATCAAAGACCACGATGTGGGTGTTAACTGGGAGATACACCGCTAGGGAAATGGTAAGATACACGAGACACACGGTGAGGTTAAGGCCTGACCAGTGCACTGTGCATTATATGAACTCCAAGAATGTACCTAGCGGGCAGGGGATTGAGCTCAGTGGTTCTGGCGCCTGTCCTGCAAGTGTAAGGACCCAGGTTCAATCCTCATAACCACATACAATACTGGGCATGGTGACTCACGCCCAGCAGCAACCAGTACCACACACCACAGTGCCGGGCGTGGTGGCTCACGCCTGGCATCCCAGCACTCGGGAGGCAGAGGCAGGAGGATCGTTGTGATGTGAGTTGGAGGCTGAGCTCAGGGCCAGCCTGAACTACAAAGCAAGATCGTGTCTCGAAAAAAAAAAAAAAGAAAGAAAGAATGTACCTACCACGGAGGTGGACAGAATATGAAGTGGAGATGGGAAATTCTGTGAAGTTAGCAAATTTAGTAGTGACGCACCGAAAGACACATTTCCTAGATCTTAAGAGACAATCCCTCTCCCAAACTGAAAAATCTAGACTTTTCTAATGTGTGCAGAATATCAGTCCCTCCTGGAGCCCAAGTCTCGCCCAACCCACGCCACTCACTGTTCCAGATTCAGTGTCTTAGTCACAGAAGACACTTCTGTGTCCAAAGCAGATCATGATTACTTGGTGTTATTCACGCCGGTCCTCAATCTGGAATGTTCTTTAGACCCTATGACATGTGCTCTTAAATTCCACACAAAATCTCCTTGTTTTATATTAAAAGGAATTACTTTTCTATAACCAGGCTTGACAGTCTGAATTTGTTTTTCTCTTCTTTGGGCTACCATGGTATTCTGGGGCCAGGTGTTAGAGGTAATTCAGAACATACATATATTTTTGTTATCTGCCATTAAAATGAAAGTTTTCAGAGGTGGGTTACGATTACCTTTTTTCCACAAATGTGATAGCCACGAAATGTTTTGCATTTAGTAAACATGCAACAAATGTTTACCCAAATATTCAAAGATTAAATTATATATATGAGTGTGTGTGTGGGGGTATTTGCATTTTTTACAAATGGGCATAAAATTGCATGTATGTTACAGAAATTCCAAAATTTCCATGTGAATTTACTATCAGAGATCATAGGGACATGAAGAACATCATTTCACTGCCTGTTTCATACTTCACAGAATATGTGCTCACTACCTCTTTAGCCTATATGTACTATTCTAGTACTTCTTGAATGCTTAAATAGTCCCAAGATGAGAGTTTAACTTTAAAAAATTACAAAACATAACATAGTGTAGTAAAATATTTAAAGATAGATTTACAAGATGGCTTATGTGATTTAACAAATTAAGGTACAAAAGAAAAATTTTTGACAGAGGGTCTTGCTTTGTAGTTCAGGCTGGCCCTGAGCTCACTATATAGCACATGCAAACCTCGAACTCACAGCAATCCTCCTGCCTCTGCTTCCTGAGCGCTGAGATTACAGGCGTGAGCCGCCGTGCCCAGCATTGTTGTATGTCGTTAGTGAGGACTGAACTTGGGACCTCGCGCTTGCCAGGCAGATGCTAGAACCACTAAGCTAAACACCCGACCCATACTAAGTTGAAATTTTAGCAAAAACATCAGAAATTCTCAAGTAATATATTCTTTCTACCACTTGTTATATTACTGAAAATATAAAGGAATATATACTGAAATATTAATATAACAGATTTAAATTTTATAAGAAATTAGATAACAGGAATATATTCACAGAATATAGTTGGGAGGGTTGTTTTTGATATTTGGACATGTATATGATTACTATTAATTTTCAAGTCACCAAATAATTGATAAATGATCAATATTTTCAACCTAAAACACAGCTTGCTCAAATGTGTATGCTTAAATCTATATAAAGTAATTTGAAACTTCTTTCCTTATCTCATAAAATAAATTAATAATAAAACCCAAACCACTGTGCTTTTTCCACATATTGTGCCAATAATATCACAAATAGGTTATCATGTACTTGAGCTTTTGCAGTTATAGCAATCGAATGTTTTCATAATATAGCCATATAAGTTCAATGGAATAGCCCTCAAACACCAAAATATACATGCAATGCCTTGATAAGCTATCTGCTACACAAGAATCAATTCACTGAGCGGGGTGGGGGGGGGTAATTTTTTGTGGAAGGCCAGGGATTTAGCTCAGGGATTTTGGCGCCTGCCTCACAAACACAAAGTCCCAAGTTCGATCCCTGGTACCAAAGAGAAAAAAAATTTTAGTGGAATGTAAGTGGAACATCGGTATGACTTTTAACATCTTTCTAATATCTAAATTATACTAAAATTATTCATAGTTGGGCTTTCCTATCATTAGCTGTGATAGATCTCTTTGTATAAGAAAAAGTTTGTATGCACTCAGAATGTAGTTGGTAATTTAATGATGTGACAAGAAAAAAGGTTTTTTTGAAAACTTTAAAGTCAAGTTAAACATAAAGATGAATACTAAATGTAGATGGAGAATAGTTCTCTATGTAGCAAAACATTATTACAGTGTTACTTTTACATTTCACCTCAGAGGTTTATAATAGGTTATACTGTCTCAAAATGAATATTCAATACCATAAGTGGTCTTACAAAGAAACTTTTGTTTGAAATTCTAGAGACGATTAGGGGGCAGTAATGTCAGTTTATCTGTGTATTTGAATTTTCTTATTAACAGAGTGATCTTGGAAACAAACCGGGCAAAGCGGCGCCTGTATATTTTGTTGTGATATTGTCACCTGTTTTATTCCATTTAATCCTCATCACCATCTGGAGTTAAATGGAGATGAAAATTAAAATAGCTCAGAGGCAGTATAATGTAGAATCGATCCATCAGCATGGATACTGGCTGTATCAACAACCAACACAGACCCTCTGGGTGCAACCAACACAGCTGGAATGTATGTGCTGCAGGTCGCTATGAGAACTCTCTTAGTCTTTAGCAGTCTATACTAATAATAATCAAGTGGTCTTCCTTCCCATGATGCCAGAATGGTTTCACATTACAGTATATTACACGTTATCTACTATGACCGCGTCTATCGAATTTGGTTGAGTAGGACCCTCACCTTAAAAACTTTTAGATAGACATTTCAGTTTTGTATACAGTGGTAGATTTCCAAAAGCCAAAAACCGGGAAAAGTTTCAGTCATCAAATAAGTTACAGAAAGCTACATTAAGAAAGTTTTTTTTTTTTTTTCCCCCTTCAGTTACAGTCTGTAACACATAAATTGGGATGAAAGAAAATTTGGGCTGTGCTTTTCAGGTAGAGTCATCTTGATTCAAAGAGCAAAAATTACAAATACACCTCATCTTAAAAACTCACAGTTTTAATTCATCTTTAATCAGTGCTTCAGTGAATAAAACTCAGTTTATGGATTAAGTGTAACCAAAAAAATTACAAAACTTACACTTTCCCCCTCTATTGTACTATTTCTTTTCTAGAACATTGAAAGATTGAAGTTGAACCCAGAAAGTATTACTCTGAGAATAGATTTTAGTAATATTTTAAAAGTATTATGGCATGGAACTCACTAGGTAGCCCATGATGACTGCAAACTTGTAGAGATCTTCCTGCCTCAGCCTCCCAAGAGCTGAGATTACAGGTGGAGTCATCACACCTGGCAATGATTTCTCCTTGTCAAGAGATAAGCATCTAAATGGCAAACGCCTTTAAGGAGCACAGTTTTTGCAAAAAAGTCAAATGCAAGGTTCATCAGCCTCAAAAATAAAAGAAGCGTCATTCCATAAGGTCTTGAAATTGAGCCACATTAGTTAACAGGTTAAAGAACGTTCTGTTGTGTTCCATAAAATGACTTCACAATTCTTATCTATGATCTGCAGTGTAAAAAAACAAAAGCATCAAGCTAACCCAAATAGATATAAAATTACAACAATTTCAAGATCTCATTCCAAAAAGTGGCAGTCTTTATTTTGTTTCTCCAAAAATACTGTAGTCTGGATGCTATGTATCAACTCTATCCAAACATCTTATAAATTAGCAAAGTTTTTTTTTTTTTTCACTGCCTCTAACAATTATAGCAACTGGTGAAATTCATCTAAAATTAGTTGTAGCACCTCTTGGGCAGAGGCTCTCCATTCTCTGACAACTTGTGCTTCTGAGAGAAAGAAGGGTTACCCTTTTCCCCAGAAGGGTATCGCTTAGGTGAAGGATTTATAGTAGTTTGCTGAAGACACCCCTCGCACAGTCCATTCTCTGTTTATCTCCAATCTGACATTCTCTGTCCCTGCCTAGGCCTTTTTCTCCTTTTTTCCCCCCTTCTCTCTTGGGTTCTGGCTTTATAACGCATGCATGTATACATATACACACACGTGTACACATGCACACACACATATACACATGCATGCACACATATACACATATACATATGTGCACACACATGTATGTGCATGCACACGTGCATATGTACATATATGATACACACGCGTGTGCATGTATACATATAAATATGTACACATGTACATGTGTGCGCATGTGTGTACACATGCATATGTGCATGCACATGCATATGTGTACAAATATACATGCAGATAATTAGGGCCATAAAACCCCAAATCTGAGACATTATACTTTCCATTATGAATGGCAAATATTTCACCTTATTAAATTGATAATCATGAAAAAAATTAACTTTTCTGTTTTCCTCACTGGCAGATTGTGTCATTCCAAAAACCATTCTCCATCACAACTTAAGAACAAATTATACCATTTATAGTGTGTGCTAAGAGGAAAAAAAGCTATGATGTTAAAATCAATTTTTAAAAAACAGTTGTGACCCCTGAATCAACACAAGTCTGTTTATATCTTTGTAGACGGTTGTTTCCACGTGTTAACACAAATGCGGAAATCCTGAAAAACATCACAAAGCAGCGCCCGTAGAAATTCATTTACCTCGATAGATGGGGTGGTCATTTTGAAATTCATTTTTACCAATTTCAGTCAGCTGCCAGATTTCATGTCCGTTAAATGGTCCTGGAATATGCTAAAGTAATGAGGGCATCGAGGGGCAGCTGGACAGGGCAGAACTGGGCACCTGAGACCAGCAGCCCCGATCGAAATCCAGTGGGTAAGTGAGGAGGGACACTGGATTGTGGTGTAGCTCCTGGGAGAACTCGCCTGGCCTCACAAAACCCGATGGGAAGCAGACCGGCCCAGGGAAAATACAGAGGAAGGGCCAAGAAGCCGGAGGAGGGTCCGAAACCAAGGAAAACAGAACAGCAGTGAATTCGAGCAGCCAACAAAATCAAGATCTCAGAGATTCAAGCCCCCGTAGAAGAGGGACCTTCCGAAGCACGAACGTGGATTTTCGCTTTTGGCCTTAATGGCGTTCAGTATTCATACGGGGCCCAGGGACTGTATGGGAACTGACAGGCTACGCTCCCAGCCAGACAGAACTCTTTAACAGGGGAGCTCGACAAACTGCCACAAGGAGGCTGTGTGAGGAGTTTCGTCTTTCCTAATTCACTAGATATCTAAGTTTATAAAGCTATATAATAAGTTTGCTTATTTTATTTGCTCCCAATGTGAAATAAGTATAGAAAGGTATACATGGATTATAAAATAGTAAAACAACTTTTGCTTATTATCCATTCCATACATAAATCTATCACTTACAAAGAAAGAAATTAAGTTGGTTGTCCTTGGTTTTCCTCCACCTGGCTTTTAGCTTTAAGACACTGTAGTTATAATTCTGCCAATGAGCTTTAAGCATCCTAAGTTACAGGTGCTAACAGTAACGGGTCAAAGTTTATAATTAAAAATTTGAGTCCTAAAACTCCAGAACGTAATGAAAGACAGTGTATTGTACAGATGTTGTAATTTTTCTGTTACCCATTACGATCTTAAAATGGTCAGTCCACAATCAATTGGCTGTTACTAACTTATGGCTAATGTACTTGTTAAAATAATATCCAAATAAACACTATCATTAATGAGCACAAGGTAATTTCTAAAAATTGCCTTCTATAAAACATAGAAAAGGTCAACATTGAGAATATAGGAATACATGCAGAAATTCAAAGTGGCATAATCAGTAGAGAATGTGCATTATTCTGCATAACATAACTCCTTAAATAATAATGGGTCATGACTCTTCCAAATGTGGGTTACTCACTCACCCAATAAAATCTGTAAAATCAACAAGTTAATATAAAATCTTAAATTATGTCACATCATTGGGACAAACTTACATATTAGAGATCGGTGTATTCAAAAAATAAAATGAGAAACTGTCAACAAGGGTAATATTGCCTTCTTTATCCCCATTGTTCTCTTTTCTTTAAAAAACATCCTGACTCTGAATTTAATAACATCAGATAGCCAATTAAATTCAGAGATCTTTAAAATAAGAGTTAAAGTTCCTGTTTCATGATGTTCTGTCTGAACGTTTGGTGATAAATACCTAATTCACGAAAACAAAGTGAGTCTTTTAGCTGTTAAAATTATTTCATCCCACGGTGAAAGCAAAATAGTCAACAAAGAAACAAACACTTTTCTAAAAACTACAAAATCCAAGTGTTGATAAGCACACCGAGGAGAATGCAATTAAGTCTAACATCAGGATAAGTAACACATAATTGTAAAACAATTCTAAGTTTTTGTGAAAATACAAGTTCTCACCTGAAGAAAAGATCGAATTCATTTGAAGACAATGTTTAGAACTGTTTTGGGAGACCTAAGGTAACAGCTTGTATTTAATCAACAAGAAGTGTTATATTTAGTAATTCTGAAGCAAAAAAAAAGCATTTACATTCATCAAACTCTTCAATGAACATAATAACAACAACCGAATAGCTTAATCAATTTCAATCATGCCTTCACATTTCCATTTCATCAAGAGGGACAAGAAACATCTGTTAAAAACCAAAGCTTTGCCATAGTTTCTCCGCTCATCCTCACTCAGCCCACAGAGTGTTTTTCCAATTGGAACATGCATCCTGGACCTGCCTTTCTCACCACTGCTAACCTGAGGGGAATGAAGGGCATTAAAAGTAAGTAAACAACCAATAAATGGAACTGCACTACTGAGTCATGTAGGGAGGAGGGCAACACGCAGAGAAAATGGCTAAGTTGTTCCCGTTGGTAAAGCAGACTTTGTTCCACAAACTTTCCAAGAACATTGGTAAAGTGCCTCATTTTAATTCATTCAATCTCACTGCAAATGTACCTGTGTGCAGCAATTTGGCTGGGTTATTTTCTGCTCTCGCAAAAAATGCCATTTTTGTTAACACACCAGGGAAAAAAATATAAATATGTTCAGTTTAACATCCTGACTTTTAAAGTTCGGACTCATGGGAAAGCACAAGAGGAAACTTTGTCACCATGTAGAGGGGACAGAGGACGGAAGCAGAACACGGCCATGGTGCAGACTGAGCACAGTGGCTTCTCAGAAACAGATTATGCTGTTTTAGGTGCTCTCACGTTATACTGTCATCAGGACTTGGCATGAGCTAAATCCTTTGACAATATAGCAAACATTTATTGGATATTTAATACGTCAAAGGGACAGGTAGTGGTTCGTGATCAGTTCTTTTTATCTGTAAAGCAAGTTATTATTGGCACATCTGAAACGAGGAAAATGGGGCAGGCTCTGGGAGGTAAAGCAACTTACTTACTGGAAACCATCCTGCACAGGATGGAATCAAGACTTGTAGATGAGTCAAAATCATATGAAAAAAGCCTACGTTCCTAACTGTTTCTAGAAAAATTCACCCATCTATCTTCAGGTCCCACCCACTGCTTAAAAGTGGTCTCTGATGCATGTACTCTCCCATTAATTCTTCGTATTCTCCCATTAATACCTGCTTGTACTTACTTCACCATTCAACTTGCTTTTACTGCACTTAGTTCTTTATTGTCTTCATCCTATCAGACCAGAAGCTTGATGAGCAAAAAGGCCATTACACATCTCGTTACAACAAGAATCCAATGAATGTTCTGTGCAGAAACGCACCAACATGTTGCTGTCTCTTAAACCCCTTCTGCCTCTGAGTGGTGTTTGAGAGTCCCTATTAGCTACTGCAAATATTGACAATTCATCATCAATAATAATAGTTAATGTTTATTTGGTGCTTACTATACTGTTTATCCAATTTTAAACATTTTACATTGAATTATTGAATAACCACAAAAATACTGCTACATAAGTGGAAAACGGAATCCAGAAAAGATACATGAATAGTCTAACACAACACAGATAATGAAATACAGACCCAACTTCCGATTATAGACACTTGACTCTACAGCCCGGCCATGCATTATTTCTAAACAGAGATCATTGTCAAACAGATAGCTTCTCTGTTTGAATTAATAAGCACAGTATCACTTTTAATAAAGAATAAGAAAATATCAGTAACAACAATCTCCATAGATCTTAACATATACTGTCAGGTGTTAGAGTGGAAACAGATCATCGCCTGCACTTGCTTCAAATTTTTTTAGTATTTATGAAATATTTTAGAGGCTTTAAACAAGATCATTTGTGATTTTCAACTTGCAAGAAAGATTAAACAAGAATGAGGAACGAAATTCGTATGCATTTGATGAAAATAGTGTCTATTGTTTGGATAAAAGTTAATACTGTTCAACAATACTGTATGAACTCTACAACACAATTTCTTGCAAAGATTCTGTAAACAAGAAATTCAGATTAGTACTTGCCAAAAATTTTGTGGCAATGGCTACTTTCAGAGTAGATCTTATAAATAAGTTTTGGTGACTTCTGAGACCATAGGAGCCCTTTTATTTTAAATTAGTGTAAACAAATACTAAGAAGGTCCTTGAAAGACAAATCATTACAGCTCAAACTTCTTTTCATTACAAATTAGTTTTCCTAAAAGACAAGTAAATAAAAGTCTCTATGC